>VFFE01005840.1:135537-184769 GCA_008921705.1 Burhinus oedicnemus
AAGGGAAGGGAAGGGAAGGGAAGGGAAGGGAAGGGAAGGGAAGGGAACAAGACCTTTAAGTACATCCACAAAACATATTTTCTGGGATCTGCTTAGCACTATCTGTACACATGTTACCAAGGGAAATTTTTCACAATGTATTTTGATGTATTGAAAAGAAGGAAAAAGAGGAAAAAAGAAAATGAAAGAAAAAAAACTGTGGTGTAATCCCCATGGGAAGACCATGTCCAAGAGTGACATTCTTGAGGCTAATCTTCCCATATGTCCTTTCTAACAAGCACGGTAAGAAATAATTGCAACCATTCCTGCTTGAATCGTATATGCTGGCAAAAATTATTTCACCAAAAGAGCATTCTTCTGTGCAAGTCCCTGAGTGCCTGTGCGAGGCTGTGAGGCAGCGCTCACTCGCTTGCTCTCCAACATTCCTGCTCTCGAAAGTGTGGCATTCAAGCATAGAGCAGGTTGCACTTTCCGGTATAGCGGGTAAAGGTGACTCTCACTGTTACTGTAAATTAACCTGTCAACACTAGCCAGAGAGCCAAAGCCAATAAAAATAATGGGCCTGCTAGTGAAGAGCTGTTGACACAGCATTTCAAAAAGACAAGTTCAGCACTTGGGGCTGCAAGGGCACCAAACGTTTTTGTTTTGGTTTTTTTCCAAGTTTGCTTGGAAAATGCAGAAAAGTGGGGAATGTTCAGCATCATTTCCAGCCTGCTAGTGTGTTAGGGAGGGCATGGACAGCCTGAGGATTTTCAGCCCTGAAGGCCACCTGAGATTGTGTACTTAGCTTGCATATCTATACAACCAGGGGGTTATATGTGTTGCTAAACCATTTTCAGCCATGATGCTCCTTAAAGTGGGCCTTTGAACTGATGATTGAAAATTGAGCCCTCAGTGTTCTCAACCACTGCAAAATTAACACAAAATTCATGTTCTTGTCTTCAGTTGAAGGAGACGTCACATATCTTCATATGGAAAGCACCAACATCTTTGTTTTCTCTTAAAAGCTCCCTTTTGCTGCAGGATCAAAAGTACAGGTAGACTTGAAAGTGGAAACACATAAGTACTTCTTTGTTTAGAGTGGGTTTTGAGTAGCAAAGTTGCAATACAACTACTATGAAGTGATTTTATAAGTATTGTTTCCAGTACTCAGGAACAATTCCTGTTGTGCTCCTCACTGTCTTCAACTAAACCCGTACATGCAGAGCTCGTCCCACCAGCCGGATGAGGGCAGTCCCTTAATCAAAGGGAGCAAGTACAAAGGATGAAGGAGCCTGTAAGCAAGCTGTGTGGTGGAGTGTGAGAGGGAAAGGACTAGTCCTCTCTGCCCTAGTGGCAGGGACAGAAATCACCTGTGGAGCGGCTAGGACTCAGTTCAGTCATGCTTGCTCTTCTGATGTTCCTCTGACTCTTTCTGACACATGGCCACATGGCTAGAGCCTTGATGTTCAGGTGTTTTAGGCTCAGTCCTTGTCTCAGCTAGAGACTAATTGAAATGCTGGATGAGCCAAGAAATCTTACATGAATGGGATGACAATTCTTCTGCTTTCCCATCCAGGATCTGCTTTATCTGTGTGTTATAGCTATGAGGTCCTCAGGCCAGGATGACCTCTCTCCCTATGTCTATGTAGTACCTGCCACAGGGACACCAATGTCACTGAGACCCTGTATAGTAGCCAAAAAAAAAAAGCAGATAGATGGATCTCCACATGCAACTTCCCCTTTTTATCTCTGTACTACCATCCTCTCTGGATAACTTTACCTAGCATGACATATGGGTCTGCTGCCTCCTTTGGATGCCTTAAGTTTCTTCCACCAGGGTTTGGTAGACTCTCCATTACAGGCAGGAGTACTGATTGGTCCATCGGCCAAAACCATCTTTCACAACTCGTTAAGGTTTTACAACTATTTGACTGCAAGAATTGCCTAATACCCACATAGAGCTCTACGCCAGTGAGGTGTCATCTGTCCCAGACAGAAATGCAATAACATGATTCCCATCTCAAAGAACTTGCTGTCTAACCAGCTAACTCTTCCTACAGTGCTAGCCCCGGCCTCTGCTAATTTGCAGTACAGCTTCCTAAAAAATTGTTTTTACATGTAATGTTTGACTCAGAACTATTTTAATTGATTTTTTTTCCTGAACCATTATTTGGTTTTGGATATCTTTAACAAAGAAATTTAGAAATTAGAGGCTAGATTTACCAAGTGACTTTAAAAACCTTGAGAACATGTTGTGCCCTGATCTTTAACCAGGAAAGTTCATTTGTTGCAGTGTTTACTGAGAAGACACAAATTCAACACTCCTCCTTGTGTCTCTAGTGCAGAGAACAACACATGCACATTTTGGCCCTTTGCTTCTCGGGAGCTTGTCTCAACGCTCAGAGAAGGTGTTCTGCAGTGGAGCTCTCCCAATATTTCTAACTGAAGCTTCATCCCAATTTATAGAAAGCAATTAAAGTAATTAATTACCCACTCAGACAAGTGCTGTAGACACCAAAATATAAGAATGGGTTGTGGGGGAGGGACATGCAACCATCTTTTTCTTCTCTGCGTTGTGAAAGCCACTAAGCCACCTCATGAATCAAGCCTTCCAAAATTCAATGTTTCCTTCTGAAAATGTTGAAATGAACCAGTTGGGCATTTCCAGAACTTTATTTGTTAGTTTTTGCATCCACCAAAATTAGTTGTCCTGCTTGACCCGGTGTCACAAGCTTGAACTTTTTGGGGCAAACACTTGATTTATTGGGGAAAAGAGAACAATCGCAAAGTCCTGGTCTGTGCCCCTTTTTTCTAAGCCAGGTCCAACAGCTGGGGAGCAGAGCCCATGCTCCATCACGCCTGGTCATAACGGGCAGCCCCTGACCGGCAGCAGGAGGTTAGCTACTTGTGTGGCAGCATGTGGCATTTCTTCTTAATAAAAAAAGAAATCACCAAAGCAAAAACAGATGATAGAGAGTAGCCGTTGCTGAGATACTACAAATAAGTAAACAATCCTTGGGCTTTGTGCTGTTGCTATTTTTCTTTAATGAGGATTGTGGGTGGGAGGCCCTGGCGCCTCTTCAGTGCACCCAGCCTTGAAAAAGAGCTCTTTCCTCAGTTTGATGAAGTGACAGGAGTGGTACCTCCTGAGCAACCCAACTCACAGCTGGGGAGTACTCCCCCGATTTGAAGGTTTCCATTTCTGACATCAGAATAAAGTTTGAAAACCCTGTGTCTTCTCCTGGATCAAATCATGCCACACAGTTCTGCTCCCACAAGAAGAAGCTGCTGTCAGGGACTTGGCAAGCTTCCCAAAGCTCAGCGGTTGAGTGACAAGGGGTAGGGAAGGGCACTGTACCAGGCCTAGTAATGATTTTTTAGCCTATTACTAGGTATTAAAAACTATAGAGAAGATGTCCTCACAGGCGCAAATCATCTCAGTAGTAAGCTGATGGTGGAGTGCATAAAATCTCATTTTGAGAACAAGCCAAACTGTACCACATCAGTCATGGGTTTTTTGGGTATACTTGCAAAATATTTTCCTGCACTCTTCAAACCTCATGTTTGTCCACTATGAGACATGTTCAACAAAACATGATGATTCCAATGGGGAGGAGGTAGAGAGTTGTCCTTGGAAACACCTTCAGGCTACAACTTCTACACCCAAGTATCCTCCTACTTCAAGAAGCCTCATTCTAATTTTTTGCCAGCTGAAATTGCACTTACACATGGGTTTAACAGTTTTGCTGTCTCTGGACCTCCATGTCTACTTCTTCACACAAAACTGAGACAGTTATTTGAGATTCCAGCTGGACACTGAGTGGATTGTTCTTCTCCATGATACAAACACAGCCTCCTGGGAGCCCACAGAAAAGAAGGCAGCATTGCTTTTTCGCTCCTGCTGTACACTAGGGCACTGCTATTGCGCATGTGTCTTTCTGCATATACAGCCCTGATCCCTCATGGATTTTTTTAAAGATGGTTAATAATGTTGTTTACACTCCTGTGGTGAGGGGACAGATTATTTTGTGCCTAGTTCGGGAAAGGAACTGCACTGGGTAAGGGCTGCTTTCCTTGCCAAATATCAATTTGAACGTGAAGGTCTGTAGCTGCTCCTTTGGAGTCCTGCTCTGCCTGTGTAGATTGCTTCCTCTTCCTGATACCTTGGTGAAACCTGTTGCCATTGCTGCCACTATTCCTTTCCTTACAAGTAAATGTACAAAAAGTACTAACTGCAGACTTTAATGAATGCACCTTTATGTTCAAGCAAAAAGCAAGAACAATGCGGGCTGACCAGACCAGCCGGCTGCTCGCAGTCAGCTGCTGCCAAGCGAGGTGCAAGGGGGGAAAACTGAAGTGCCCGCCAAATGCGTCACTCTAGGTGCCAGCTCAAAGGGCACATGGTTTCCCACAGACTTGTGTTTCAAAGCTGGTGTCCGGAGAGGATTAAAGTTTCTTCTTTGGAAAGCTCTGTCTCCAGTGGGTTCTCAGGTGTCTACTAGGGTTGCACTCCCTTAGCAGCGTTTCTCTCAGCTGGGGTGATACAATAGGCTTGTGTGATTTCATGAAGCTTACAGGAATATCATTAATACCTTGGTGATCCCTACCAACTCTAGCTGAAATTGGCCAGCTGGCTTGAAAGATACTGAGAGATGTGAATACGAACAAACACATGCATACCATGTTGAGTGGTATGTTGGGAGCCTTATTTCCTCGAAAACCCAGCTACTAAGTAAAACAAACCCACAAGTAATGCCATTGCCAGTAGTGTCAGCAGTCCCCTTACCTGTCATAGTGCTGAGGGCACCCACAGGCCATTCTGTTCCCAACCAGCCTCCCCTGGGGTACCCCTAACCTGCCCACAGCTCAGGACCCCATTTCGGCTCAGCCTGGGGCAGTCAGCCACTGCCTCAGTGGCGCTGTAGCAATACTGGTCTTCAGCCGTATCTCCTGGATGGATGGGACCTATGCCATAGATAGACTGTCTCCTGGATGTACACTGTAGCTTGTCTCTAGTCCTGTCTCTGGCCCTGGATGGACTTGGGACCTATGCTGTAGCCTTGCCCCACCTCCTCTTGCCTCTGACGGCAGCACCTGGACGATCCCTGGCCCTTGTTTGTTGTCTGCTGAGTCGGGGGCTGTTGATAGATGCTGTTACAGCCCTCAGATCTGCTCCCCATGATCAGATCTTGTGGGACAGCACACATTCGTGAGAGCATGACGTGCGCTGGGATCCACCTTGGCTCTCAGCTCATCCCCCTTTGGGAGCAGACTCGCTTCACCCTGGTGTTAACTACCAAACACCAAAGCACATGGTGGAGCTGTGAAAGTTGCTGGAAGACTTGCATTAAAATAGGCACTATAAAACATGTCTACAGTACATATCTCAAGAGACTGAGGTGTACAGGAGTCTCTTTTCAGGTCAAATAAACCATCAAGATCATAAAAGTATCGTAAATGTTTTCATAGCACATAAGAAAACACGATCATCTCTGGCCAGGAGAAAGGGCTTCATCCATCCTTGTCAAAGGAGACTTCTAAGAGCCAGATGGCACCCCGACATATCAAATATGGGGGATCTAGCCAGTTAGTGCTAGGTCTGTAAATATCACCTCTTAGAAGTGTAAAACCATATGAAGCACATTTATACAGCCTTTCACTAGATAATTTGCGGCTCACAAAAGGGGACTAAAATCACAAACTTTTGGGGGAGGAGGAAGAGGGCAAAAACGAGCAACGATATCTCTGCTTGTCAACGATTTATCACTTCATGTGTTCAAAAATTACAAATACTTGAGATGACCTTAGCCAACAAACTCATATTCTTTGGGGCATATTTCCTGGTGAGAAACTACTGCAAAAATTTATTTGGGGGGGGGGGGAGCCTTTAATACTAGGAATTATTTCTTATGAAAAAGGCTAAACAGTTCACACGCAAAGTCACAACTCTGCATTTATACAAGTCTTATCAAACTAATTCATGAACAATGGCCTTTTAGCAGAAAAGCTTTAAATAATGAGTACATCATTGTGGTATGTGTTAGCGAGGAAAACATAATATTAAATAACTCCTACAAGGCTTAAGGCCATGTAATAATCACTGGAAGCTGAAAAAGCTTCTCTGAAACTGAGGCATAACAAATACGTTCCTCTTGTTGCAAACAAGGTCTCAAACAGTGGAGTATTCCCAAGAGTTTGTTTATGGTTAGCTATCTACAAGATGCCTTAGCTTGGCTATCTGCAGCCATGGAGGAAAGGAAGAAGAGCTGAAGTCTACAGCTGGTAGCAAAGAAAAGGAGAGGTACAGAACCAGTCTCCAGGGAGTTGAGGATGGGAGGTGAAGTGTGCTAAAGGGTGGCACAAGGCAGAGTCAAGTGCCAGTGAGGGAGTGTTTGTTATCTGAGTCCTGTTATGGGAAAACGTGCAGAGGGACAAGTTGGAGCTCTGGCAGAGGTGTGCTCGGAACTAGAGTAGATACATAAGCTAAGGCTGCTACCACGCCGAGAAACCAGCACAAGGTTGTGTGGTACTCTCTGAGTGACCAGAAGCCAAAATGCATTGGGATCCTGCAGTGCACTCATACTCCGGTACTAAAGGTGACGAGCATCATATCCTGTTTTGGAGTCAAAATCAGTGAGTTAGATTTTCTCAACCGTTGTGCAAACATTTGGCTGAATGTCCTCTGTAGTGCTGTTCTCACATTTTACAGTCTGTTCTTTGACGCTTTATAGGCATAACCTTCAACAGCCCCTAGGTTTTGTCCTCTGTGTCAAAATCCTCCATAAAACCTATCAAAGTCACCTGTGGGCCAAGCCTAGAGGACAATAGCTTCCCATGACAGCTTCATTCCTGGCGACAATGGAGCTGTCAAGATCCACGAGTCCAAGCCTTGTACCCAGCTGGCAGGGGCTCTGCAGCAGCCAGCCTTCAGCTGCAGCACGTGCTCATCAACGACAGCAGGAAGACACAGATAGCAGCATTCACGGCCTTTGAAAAGAAAATGTAGAAACATAGCGTACCATTAATCCTCCATCCACTTAGAGCTCAGAATTAAAAACACATGAGAAAATTTCTTTAAAAAAGGGAGATGGAGAAAGATGCAGAAGTCTCCTTCTGTTCTTGTTTTTTTTACAAGTTGATGAGCTATTCAAAAAATGACATGATGAGCACAGTAAAAGAAGCCAGCAAATGACTGTCAGGTTATTTTCACAAAATCACAACCAGATCTTGCCTTTCTTTCTGAAAAAGAATTGCTGCTGTCATTACCTATAGACGATGAAGTAAATCTGTTCATTTGTGTTTTTTAAGTGCAAACCTAGGAAGAAAGGTTAAAAAAAGTCTCATGTTCATTACCTGATATAATACAGAAAATAATAAAAGGCAATTAATTTTCATCATAAAGGCATGCAGCTTGCACTTACAAATATTTGTATCCAACCAGCCAGATAGTTTGTAGTATAGGTCTTGATGCAGCTAGTCCTTTATTCAATTTTTCTTTCAGTGACCTCAGGCTGTAAAAGTCCAAATATCTCCTTCATGCAACAGGACTATAACGGAGTCCCAATACTCCAGTGAACAGACAGGTGGAAACCAGTGCCTAACGTGTGAGCGCACTGCTCTGGTCCCTTCTAGTCTAACCTGGAACAGTTAGCTTAAAGCACCTGTGCTTTGCACTGCAAAAACATGATTACCATTGCTCAGCCCAAATCAATGCTTTCCTGTGATTTTTTTTCTCTTTTTCCAGCCAGAGCAGATTCGTGATGGCTTAAAGCAGGCTCTCTGTCTTTGTCCTGAAGACGACTGGAGCGGGGTGTATGCTTTCAAAGCAGCATGTCACAAAGAGTAAATTCATTTGTGAAATTGGATCTCAAGGCCACCTTCAACCTCAGTGCTTCTTTAGTCATGGTTTTTATGTGTGTTTGACTGTTTTCTGTGTAACATATAAGCACCATACCTTCCAGTACTGCTTTAAGCAACCCGTAGCCTTGAGGCTGGGACTTTATAGGTACAACTGCAGTTCCCAGTTGAGGCACTGAGAAAGGAGAGAATATGATGATTGCTTTCAAACATATGTACTCAAATAAGCACCCAGAGTAGCCAAAAATGGATGCTTCAGCTTCTGCGCTGTCGCAGGCTTGAAGACCTCTGATCAGGAAAGCATTTATGGATGTGTTTAATTAGAAACACATGCTAAAAATATGGACTTCAACTATACTAACTTCAATGCAACTTAATTGAAAATGTGCTTAAATATTTCCTGTTTGAATCCAAAAAGAACAAGAACAATTCTTCAAAATATAGGACGTTTCATTGTGTGGAATCTTAAAGTACTTCATGTGCTGCATATGCTGCCATTATTTATCCCTGAAAAGCGGCTCCTTCTAAGGTGGAACATTTTGTGTGCCATGAGAACAAACAGCAACACTGCAACAGCTACAGACAATGAGTATATCATGCCCAAATAAAACCACTGTAGGAAAACAGACAACCAGAACATAATTTCTCAGCTTGAAATTTAGAGGAGACACTTACAAAAAGTCTTACTGGAGCTCTGACAATGAGCATGGAGGTCTGGAGCCCTCAGCTTCATGCCGGGACACTGATTCATTCCTTACTCCTGGGGAAGAATGACCTCTCCCTTAACGAACAACCGGCAGAGCCTTATTTCTTGTACAGCATTTAGTTTTCCTGCTAGGTGTCCTATCCCAAAGCCATGCTTAGCTTGGAAAAGTCTCACAGCCTGGCTGTGGTGGCCACAGGGAAAAGGCTGCCTAGCAGTTTAGAAAATGTCAGACAAAGTTTTGTCACTGCCGCCGCTGCCATCGCCTTCCACTTAGGACACTTAATCCTTTGCATTTATTTCTGAAAAACACTCTGTGCCATCACTTCTTCAACAGTGCTTAAAAATTGATAGCACGATATGTTTCACGGCTATGTGCTTGCCTTACGCAGAGCATCTGTCTCGTCCGCTTTCAGCAGCACACGCAGCATCCCAGCGCACATGAGGGGTTCACGGGAATGCAAGGGGCACTGCCAGGGCTAAGGGCGCGTGCTGCCCTTCTCCCCCCGCACCCACAGGCTGCAATGCTTTAGCTGTTGTAGTATGGTAAAACCTCCAGATACAGCTCTGTTAGCCAGAGAAGTATTTTTGACAATATAGCTCTTTCCTACATGGCTAGCATATAACAATGTCAACCGCCTTTATATAGCTTCACTATATTTACAGTAGAACCTGTACTAGGACGTTGATGCTTTTTCTTTAAATTCACTTTGTTAACTACCACCATATTACAATCAAAAAAATTATATGTCTTAGATCTTTGGCTCAAAACAACCTGCTTGCATGATCACAACGCAAATTTGTTCTGGAACTTATACTCCAAACAGTATCAGTCTAGAAATATGGAAAATAAAACCCAAAATATAAGTTAACACCACTTAAAGTTAAGAAGAACCTTCTTCTTCACAGTTTTGTCGCAGTTGTTTTTCTTCTTCTATTGCTTGATGCCCTCTTTGAGGAGTAATATAAAAGACTTTTTAAAACGACATTTGCAGCAGATTAGTCTATGATGTGAATTAATCCCAGTCTGTGTTCTTAAAACATTTGACATGTCAGAATTTACAAGGCGGCTATGCAGTAATCATTCAAAATAGATTACTGCATGGCTGAAATTATAATTCTACGGCAAACCAATAGACATAAAGGGCAACAAAGAAACATACTGCAATTACATTAGGAGCAAGAGGGGGATGGGAAAAGAGCTGGACCACCATGTAGTTTAGAAGGAATGACACCATTTGATCACAGGCGCAGGCCAAATATTAAATCTTTGCATCAGCTTTCAATACAAAGATCGCGTGCAATCACAGAATAACACAGCCTACATCAGAACTCAGCCCTCAGGCTAAGAGGAATATTTAGAAAAGTTAGTTGTTGAGTTGTGTTGTTTCCCAAGTCAGCTTCCTGATTAATTTTATCTTGGGGTGTTTAAAAGAACTAGCTGAAACCACCTTGGAGATTCACAGGACTCAGACAGGCAAACGGAGAATAGACATTCATGCCACCCAGTATGGATCATCTGAAAGTCAGGCATCATTAATAACCCACATTGCACAGTCACTGGAGACAAGCACCTTCTTCAGAAGGTAATTTTCACATCCTGAAATGGTTCCTAAAATGACTCTCTTGAGGCACCCATCTTTCTCCCATAATTACAGAGGGAACCTTGATAACTATTTTAAATTGGACATCTAATGCTCCACCATCTCATGTCATGTAAGCTGAATTGCACTTACACCTTCAGAAAAAGGAGACACTATGGGATTGTGGGGCAGTCATGTTATCTTTAACATAGGAAAAATGAAGAATCAAATAAACTCTTTGTGAGTCACTGCAAGATAATGAGGAAAGGAGTACAGTCAACATGGATTTGTCAGTCTCTGTATTTGAAACCTTCCTGGAGACCACAGTGACTACTGGGTACAGGTTGCTCTGGGGTGGGTTTTCTCAGTCCATCTCGGTATTTCGTATTGCATCTATAGTAAGAGGCTAAAAACTATATTCCCCATGTGCTCTAGCCAAGAAGCAATTTGTGAATGGATAGCAACAGCGGCTGGATGTGCAGGGAGCCCTTTTGGCACCTGGGAACTCCCTGGTACCCGCTTGGGCAGTCTCCTCTGTCACGGCAGTGCCACACGGCAGAGGTGAGGGGCAGAGAGAACAGTGACCAGCTGGAGGGAGGGCAGTGCTAGTGCCGCTGCTGTAACACCTCCCCTCAAATAGCCACAGAGATTCGGCAGCCAGCTCTATTTCACCCCCGCCGCGGGCTTTGGCTACAGAAACTTAACTTGCTGTTTGGCTGCCGTGAGCAGGCACAGCAGTGGATGGGGTGAGGCCACTGAGAGCTGATACAAGGGGAGAGAAAAGAGTGATGCTTCTGCCAGGGAAGGATATGAGAGTGGTGTCGTAGGAAAAATTTTTTTTATACAGCAAGCATTCTCTTATTCAGACCTTGCCTGAGCAACAGCTTTGAGGGACACATAGTTGTTCTCTTCTTCTTAGTCTTTTGATGTGGCACCTATTGAAGCCACCTCCGAGCAACTGTTCCTCTGAATAGATATGGAAGCAGTAATTTACAGAATTACATTATTACTGGAACTGTGAAAGTAATTATTTTCATATATGTCTTATTGTTACTGAATGACCATAAGGGCACTGGTTCTGGACCTGTCGACTTCTACAGGTTGGGGTCTCTACACTCAGGGTCTCTGTAACTAAAATACTTCAGACCTGGTGCTGGATCAGCTGACCTAGCTTGAGTGTTTCCATTCCCACAAGGTGGATGTTCCCTGAGCCTCTGGATTTAGAAGTATTGATGAGTAAAGAATTGAGAGCAGAAGAATATGCTGACCAACATACACACAACATTAGCACAACTAATACTGGTTAAATAATGCAACATCTCCTAGACTCAGCTGTTCTGCAGGCTCCCTGCCTGCATGGCAGCCATCAAGCACCAGAAGGCAATTCAGCTCATGAGAGAAATCAATGTGTTCTGAAAACCTTTTTGTGCTGTGCCTGCACAGCACCTAGCACAGTGGCGTGCTGGTCCATGTTAGGCTCGAACGCACGAGTGCAGTGAAAACAGCGCATCGGTTATCTCAGATGGGGGGGCAATGCTGCCATTTACTGAAGCAAATGGTGTCGTCCTTACTGACTCCGCTTGTCTTCCAGAGAGACAAAACACAGCCCATCAGATGCGTTTTAGGTTATGCAGAGGCTTTCAGCTCCACCCTCTCGTACATCTTTTTCTCCTCTTCTGTCTGCCTCAGTAATAATCATGAAAGCAAACCCAAGTCAGTAACAGGAATGACAATGATGGCAACATGCAGAACCATAATTCGTTCTCTAACCAGCAGCTCAGCTGTTTTGGGCTGGATGTAGGACTTGCTCATAGACAAGGTGTGATGGACCAGGTTAGCAGGTTTGCAGCATACCATCTGCAGAGAACAGCACAAGTTTTTCTTGCATTCATAGCTGTCAGATGGGGCATAATGCATACGTATCTCTCTAACTTTAGGTTAGGGTTTTCCTTAATGATAGTGATGAAATAGAAATGACTAGTTTTACAGAAATACCTAAATACAAATATATGCTGAAGTACTGCGCTACATAGGGTCCTTGGTGCTCTCACAGAGGAAATATATAATGATGACTTACACTGTCAGGGCTGTGTTAAAATTTCACTGTGTCTGATTTTGTTTGATGCTCTTATTTCCAGCACTAACTTTGGAACTTAGAATCATAAAACTATAGAATCGTGTAGGTTGGAAAAGACCTTTAAGATCATTAAGTCCAACTGTAAACCTGACACTGCCAAGTCCACCAAGTCAAATTACCTTCCTGTTCCTTTTGCCTGTGCTGTCTAGTTTCTTGTATTTTTAGGCATAGGGTTATATTTTGGCCAGTCACACTGCTGTGCAGTTTGCAAGGTGCAAGAAGAAAACATCCCAGAAGCAGAAGTGACCTGCTTCCAAGATGCTGTGTGTTTTCACTTCATTTTTTAGATTTTCTGTAAACCAAATAATTTTCCCACAAGGTGAAACAGATGTAATAAATTTTCAGCACTTGCCTTTGTGAAGGGATTTCGCTCTCTTAAATTCAGTGCAGTGTCAGGTCAAACATTCCCTGGAGAAACCAGGGCATAGATTACAGTTAAAGCCACAAATGGCACACGCCAACCTATGGCTATACTTCCAGCATACATTTTAAATGTGTGACACCTTGAACTTCAAATAATAGATCATTACAATAGATACAAGAATGAACAGGGGAGAGGGCAGTGAAATACAGCATTCACTTCTGCAGTTCTTAGGTACAGAGCCAGCAGAGTTTTCCCACATGATTACAGAAACAATTAAGTTTTTGTAGACTTAAAGGTGGTGAGGAAGCATAGCTACATCTCAATATACATCAAAGAATAGGAAGGATAACTTTTTCTGGTTTTCTTAACAGAAGCTGAGCTTTTATTTTTCTTTTCTTTCCCAGAAAGTGGTCAAGTTAAAAAATAAATATATGAGCAAATATAGATGTGTGTGTATAATTTTATATATAACTTTTATGTAATTTTAGAGTTCTACTTTAGCACCTCGCCATCATTGGGGATGCACTCTGTACTTTTACATTCCAGACAAACCCTGCCAACATCCCCTCCTGCACTTTGATGGAGAAATCCAGTGCTTATAGAGATCATGCATGTTTGTATTCCATGAGCTGCGCTTCCTGCCAACTCGAATCTCCGGTGAAAGCTGCAAGTTCTTCTCTGAAGAGACTAGATCTTCCCAGTTCACTAGTTTCTCCCATTCCTGAAAGTGCTGCAGAAACTCATGGGTTTAAAAAGAGATTAATAAGAGTTTTTAAATGTATTTTCCCAGTTCTGATAGGGAGGCAGCAGTGCAACTGGATTGTTGGCAGAGGACTTCAAAATAAAATGCTGTAAAGGTAGCCAAAAAGTGGCAAGTAAAACTGACATAATGCGATCGGCACCGGGGATACAGGACATTGCACCAGTCAGACAAAAGGGCCTTTAGAAGTGTATTTTAAGCTTCTAGGGTTGATTTAACAGAGACAAAGTTTACTGTGGCGCAGAGAGCACTCTCGCTCCATGGAGGCAGCAGAAAGCAGTCAGCGGGTCCTGCCTGAGCTGCTGGCAGGAAGCAAGGGAGAGTGAAAAACAGAACCAGTGTATATTCTGAAATGCTGCCTCTTTCCGCTTCTGGTCCTTAGCTAGTTTGTGAAGTTTCACCCCAACAGAAGACAATGATTCAGAAGGGCAAAAGGCTGCCCTGCGGCTGGTGTCGCCAGTCCCTGAGATAAGCCCTGGGAAGCTGTCCTGGGAACGCGCCGCACTGAACAGCCTGCGAGGGGAAAGGGCTGCCTGCGCGTCCCCCAGCTGCACTGCCACCAGGCTGCAGCTGGCCACCCTCTGGGTCCCATGTGTCTCTTAGACATTAGCATCTGTGGGGTTGTCTTATGATAAATACCAGGATTGGTTCAAGGCTAGTACAGAAATATGGGGAAATTCAGTGTTTCCTCCCTAGGAGTGTTCCCCACATCACTTCTCACATTCCAGTTCATCGAGACTGTAGAAACAAAGTCTTTAGAAGAGGATGGGGAATGCAATCATGAACTGGGGTGTGGGTGTGTGTGTGTGTGTGTGTCAACAACAAAACAAAACAAACAAAAAACCTCCAACACTGAAATACAGTGGATAATGTAAATAGAGTACCTCTCTCACATCTTTCTAATGCCCTTGGTAGAGGTCTCTCTCTAACTCCCTTTTCCTTAGTGATGAAGACTGTCCCACAGCTCCATCACCTCTCACAGACCACATGAATGCAGAGCAGTAGCCCAGGTTTCTCTCGGCAGGTCTGTCTCTATTCCTTGGGGGTCCAGCTTGCTTAGACTACTGTGGGAGCATCACTCCCTTACTCTGACGGTGTCCCAGCCTCCCTGAGGGACAGAAGAGGCGAGGAAGGTACCGCTGTTCTGTGTGCCACCTCCCACTGCAAGGTCCTCCCTACCATCACCCACACTAGCGTTCAGTCCATTGCAACAGGGACCCCAAAGCACAAGTGTAACTATGATAAACTACCCCTTGAATTCCTCCTTTGCAAATGAAGCTCTGCACGACAGCACTTTGCCCTTTTTATCATTAGAGGGAGTAGATAGCTTTTTCCTCCTTAAAGCTTCTGGCCGTGGGGTTGCGGGTACTTTACTGAAAGTGACATTATAGCAATTCCTAACACCACAATCTAAGGACTGATGCTGAAGTCTCAATCAGACCTGAAATTATAATCTTATGTTGTGCATCTTGGCAATCCTTTCGTTCCTGGCTTGGTTGTAAGCCATAGCGTTGCAGTGATCGCAAGGATCACAAAGCCAGAAGTAAAATCTGCGGAGGGAACCCAGCATTCATAAAAGCAGTCAGGATTGCTCAGCTCTTCACAACATAGCTCATGGAGCATGACCCAATTTCTCCATTATGGCAGCAGTGATATTTAAAAGCATGTGGCAGCAGCTATGCTATCAGCCTGTAGAAAGAAGTACCACTTTAACTTCCAACAGCTCATTATACTTCCAGAGAAAAGGAGAACTTCATCCTTGCCTTTATCCATTAGAAATGTGTAGCATCCTGCATTCAGCCCTACTAAGATGGAGCACTGGAAAAGAAGAATGGGAGAAAGAATGAGCCAAATGTTGCAGCTGTACAGCCACGCTTAAGGCATCACTAGAAGACACTTGAGTGTCTCTCACCAAGAGTGATATGTAAAAATCAATGTCAAAGCAATGAGTGGATCCTGAATCCAGGCAGCCACGGATCACTGACAGCATGCAGACCATCAGAAACCCTTGTCATCAAGTTCTTAAATCAAAACATCATATGAGTGAGACAGTTCCATAGGCCAGCTCCACACAACAAAGAGTCCACACTTGGTTTGTAAATCAGTGGAATAAAAAAAATGTTAGCTTCCTGAGTATTCATAGCCTTCGCATTCTTTATTTCTCAATCCCAGAATTTTGAAGACAGAAACTCTGTGGGGCTATCCTCATTAAATGAAACCACCAGTAGGTCTCCCCATGCAGCCAAAAGTGTGGAGTTCAGAAGAGATTCCATCCTTAATTACGGCTGAGTGTTCTGCACACACTTATCTCTGAGACAGAGAAACAGATCTGCATTCCTCCAGAAAAAAATGGGTATTTCAATGCCATGCTGCTCATGTACAAATGCAACTATAACCTCATGCTTTTATACTTCTTCTTGTCTATCCTATCTTTTTCAGATTCCTAAGCATTGAAAATACAATCCTTTGGTCACAATTCTTTGTCTTTATTGCAGCCAAATACTATTTGAAATATGAGAGATCTGAAGCCCATCCAAACTTCTTCTGACATTGTTTTTCCGAGCATGGCCCAAACTTTGCCATGACTCAAGTCAAGTTTGAGGCATAATGGTGCTGAACAAAAATAAAGCATCATCCAGCAGTTTGCATTATGTAACTGTACATGAGATAGAGACGAAATTAGATACTGCAGGGATCGGTAAGGAAGATACATCCATAGCCAAAGTTTCAAGCAACTGACAAAGACCATCAGGATTTTGCAATAAAGAATAGCCATGTGTTTTTCAGTGATGTCAAAGATGAAAGAGATTATTATAATTTTCAGCTGTTACTAGTGCAAGCCACTTCACAAACTCATTTCAGCCAAGAAAAGGACCCAAATATGTGCCAAACAATGTCATAAAAAGCTTCCCATGTAGCCTGTACATATATACACGTCTATCAGAAGCACAACATCAGATTATCAGACAGACAATAATTGCATTTGCTGCAAGATATCAGACTCTGTAGATACGCTGTGTGTTTGGCCCAGGCAACCAAAGATAAGGCTTTATTCTGAAGATTTTTCCATCATAAGCAATAAGCAAATCTGATGACCTGCAGCTTGGAGATGGGAATGGGAGGAGTAAATTCAAACCAAAAGAAAAATTTGTATTAAACTTCAAACAGTGTAAAAAAAAAAAATAAAAGAAAAAAACTATAGGAGGGCGAAATACTAAAGTTACAACATGTCAAGTCAACTCTTTGAATACTAATATTGTTGACTCTTTTCAATATCTGTTGTTAATGCTTTCCTCATCTTCATTAAATATGTCCTTGTTTTCTCCCATAAAGTCTCAGTAGCACTATTACATATTGGTGGCTGTTATGAAGTTGTCTTTGTCTTGATATTCCCAAGATGACTCCATCTCTGTAGCAAGCCTTTCTCACTCTACATTATCCACTGTTAATAACAATCCACATAACTCCTAGACTTCAAATATTTCTGAAAAGTTGGAAGAGCATCCATGGCTCCATTCTGTAGTGGGAAGAACCGCGGCACAGAGATAAAATCGTCTGTCCTTGGCAGGAAGCCACTTACTGAATACTTGCTTTTTGTTCATTTTTTTCTCCTGCCTTTATATTCCAGATACTTCTTAGATATTTTTTTCTTTCTCTTTTTTGCCTGTATTCTGTTTGATTTTTTTTTTTTTCAATCTTCGCCTTGTTTATTGAGGTGCCTGTATTTTTAATTATTTCTCCCTACAGGCTATTTCGTAGGGGAAAACCTCGCCCTAGTTGCACAAAGTCCCTAGTGAAACATCCAGCAGGACTAGGACTAAGCATACCTTGCTATACTTTTGTCCCACTTTTCTCTGTCCTTTGGATCCATTTATCCCTAGTTCTATCCATTTTGCGCTAAACTTCTAACCCTTCCCCCATTCCCTGCCGCTGCCTTCCTATTTTCTTTCTGTCTCTCTCTCCTCTTTTCCCACCAGCTGGACATAAAGGGACCAGGATTTGAAATACCAAACAATAGCTTTTCAGATCTTGGTATGTTTCCTAAGGACTTCACAGGACTGGAGTCTATGGGAGGGGGAGTAGCCTTTACAAAAATAAGTAGATGTTCCTAATCATTGCCAGGAGATGCACTAAGGGGAGCCTAGAAGGACTCAGTCACAAAAAGGGAGTGGTATTTTCCTTGCCATGAGCCCAGTATTGCACTAGCCAGCGCTCTGAGTCACTGGGGGGAACTTTGCTGGGAGAAGTCATGCAGGATGTTCAGTCCAAAAAATCAATCTCAGAACAGCCGTTGCCTTATTTCAGAGAATATCAAGTAATAACACAGAGTTTCCCGAAGGTTGTTCAAGGTAATCTTCTCATTATGGGGAAAAAGCGTCAGCTATGCCTAAGCAGGACAGTCCTCCTTAACAGTTTCTCCCTGCTATCCCTTATTACTCTGATGTTAGTATGGTCACTGTGACCCAGGGTCATCTGCTGAGTACAGATTGGTGGCATATGTTCAAAATGTCCCTACGCTCCTTTAAATAGTTCAAGAAATATTTCCCTGATCTCTATGCATTTTGGAGATACCAAATGACAGCTTAAGCCTGTCCCTGTCCACATACTCTTTTCCCAGCTCCCAACAGTTTTTCTTATTTGCGCCATCAATATTGTTTATCAATTTTCACAAAATTACCTAACGAAGACCAGCAAAAGTGGAACACCTTGGGGTGTCCCTCTGTGTCCTGCAGCCTGTGACATAGTCAGAAGCTTGGGAAAAAAACCCCTTGTTCTCAGAATGCTCCCTTCAACAGAGATAGAAAAGAAGAAGCAAGAGAGGATTATAGAAAATCTTAGGAGGGCTTTTAGCAAACTGGCACAAAAAGTAAGAAAGAAATGATGGATGCGGTCTTGTCTCAGATGTCTGTGATGGATTTCAAATCAAGCATTAACCATGGTGTATTTGTATTGGAATAGCTGTCCCACAGACGTCTGAGACAAGTCCTTTGTTGCAAAAGAAGCAGAAAATAAGAGGTAGCTTCCCAAAGACCACTTCGATTTATATTTGTGTATCTTGCATGGAAAACTGAGTAATTTGGTACAGAGTCACCGTTTGTCACTTTGTCATTTAAAGTGCAATGTGCAAAGAAAGTCACAGAAGAGTGACATAAGAGTGACATGAACCCACTTGTCATCTATTGCTTTACATACATACCCTTCATCGCTTGCACTGCTGAATCATCACGTTAGCTAATCTATGTCATGTAATGAGAAACAGCACTGTAACCCAGGGCTTCTCTTCATATGCCTTTCTCACCACGGTAAGCCTTTCTGTTTCTGTAATCCATGAGTGGATTTTCATCTTGTGGTATGCAATGGGTATAAATGAAGAGTGGGGAGACTACATGCTTGGTCAAACAAAGGGAAAAATATGGAAAAATCACAATATCAAACACGGTGTCAATGAGCTCGTTGATTATCTGACTTTGTTTGTGGGTCTGGGGATAAAGTTTTCTAAAGCCTGTCACCAGATCTGCCACAGCGTTGGGCAAAACAGGTGTTTTCTCCCTGCTTCTGATGCTCCTCCCTTAAAATGAACTTTACAAACCTAAACTACCACAAGATGAACTGATACTACTCACTGTTGAGAGCCTAAACAGCACCAGGCTATGCTGTGGGACCAGCTCCCTGGTCCAGGTCCATGCCTGAGGCATGTCCAGCCTCCTCACTCCAACAGCAGGGGAAGTCAAAACAAGACCCAGACATACAGCCTCCCTCCCTCCCTCCCTCCCTCCCTCATGCCCTCAGTCCCAAGGGAAGAAAAGCCAGATGCATTTGCTGGAGGCAGCTCCAGCATCTTCCAACAGGTCCCAGGTATGATGAACTAACAGACCAGAAGAGAGAGCGAGGGGGGAGAGGACTCTGTGCTCAGGCTTCCCTCTCTTTAACAGTAATGTAAAACAAACCACAAAACCAGCCCTACGATCACATGCAAAAAAAGGCTCTGTGAACTCCTGAAGTTTAGACTCTCTGGCAGTGATACTTTGCAAGCAATTAATACAGCTCTGCCCAGGTGTGTCTTACACCACAGGCACACAAGATTAATGCAGCTTTCTCAGAATCGTTATGGGAGGACCAGAAAACAACCAAGCTGATGTGACAAAATGTAGATGTACCAGATAGCATGGCCCTGGACAGAAAAGAGGAAGGCGTTTGAAAACCTTGTGTTTTGGGAGTGTTGTGTCCTTTTGAAATATCTCAAAGACAGCCTTGTGCAGGCTTTACAATTAATGAGGGAAAGAGAGGATTGTGAAAAAAAGCAATGAAGGAAATGGAAGGAGAACACAAAGAGCATTTTAAGAGGTTGGAGCAAACCCCCCACCACGGAGAGTGGGCAAAAAGGGAGCTAAAAATAGGCAGCATGAGACAGGGCTCTCCAAAAGAGAGCGGGAAGGACACTGTGTTCTGGAAACTGGTGCAACCAACTACAGATGAATGTGCCAAGGCTCTTGTACATTTTGTTGGCAGTTGCTCAAGGCTGGCACATAATCCGTACCAGGAAAGGTATCACCAAGTAGACAGTGCCCTTCGCTGGGGCATGCATTGCCAGTACAAACTCCTGAGGGGCCAGAGGCAAATGGCTCATCAGTCAGTGACAGAAAATGATAAAACGAAGATCTTCCTGGACTCTCCCTCATCACCAGAGGAACTGACAGAAGCAAAGTTCTATGCACTTATCTAACGCCATCAAAAAAATGGGGTTTTTTCCTACCTACTCACAGTCAGTTTACAGCCATTTGTTCTTGTGCTTACATTGGCATTTAGTTTCTTTCTAATTTATCTTTAGTTAGCTTATCTACTCCCCCCATGTGTTTATGGAGAGTAATCATATCCCCCCCAACTAAGCTAACACACCAGCCTCTGCTATTTTCTTATTGTAAACCTCTGATTTTGTGATCTTTCCCCTTTTCCACTTCTGCGTCTACTCTGGTCCAAACTAGTTTCTCTTGAAGTGGGGTAAACAGAGTGAAAATGAAATTTCAAATACAAGCTCACAAGCACCTTGCAAAATACCTCTCTACCTCCATCTAAGATGCCAGACCTGACAAAACATGTGAGGGTAAATAAGTCTTTTTTGCTCCCAAATCGCACTGATGTTTTTAAGTCCCTATTACCTCTTACAGAGACCCAGTTTATAGCAGATATTCCAATCGCCTCCTAAATGCAATGATTTGCTATTTGTAGTATTAAGTTCTATCCCATTTCTGCTGCAGACATCTTCAAATTAATATTAAAAATCACCTTTATGTGATGGTCTGATCTTCATCTGTGTTGATGTGTTTTCTTTCTTTTTATCACTGGCAGTTTTCATCAGCTTACTCCTGTTTTCTATGCCAAGCTCATGAAACAAACATATTGACACCAGCGCCAAGACAGGGTCTCAAGGCACCCCCTTGCAGCCTGACAGGTTTCTTTTCAGCACAGCATGTTGTCCCTTCCCTTTTATGTGCAACTCAGGTATCTCATATTAATCTCTGTCTTCTCCAATCTGACAGTTACTCAGGTGGGACAATATCAAATACTTCACTAGAGAACAGAAATATTGGACATACTATATTTCCTTTAGCTAGAAAATAACTTATTTTCCTCAAAGAGAAATTTTATGTCAATATCGAATGCTTTATGCAACCAAGGCAATGTTTTGTCCTGTTTTATATTTACCTCCATTTCCTTAATTATTCTGTATGTCAGCAGTAAGCTGTGCTAAAAATCCTTGCTGCTAGAACTACACTTCTCCAACTGGTCTCACAGGTAAAGATTGTCCAGAGCGCTGACTTGAGTACGTGGACAGGACATGGAGACCACATGTTCCTCACTGTCTCTTCCAATCCAAAAAGCAGGACACATGTTCAAAACAAACACAAGAAGGTTGTTCTTCAATCAAGCTGCAAGTAAACTCTGGAATTTCTTGTCCTGAGATGTTGTGGATGATTAAAGTTAAAAACAGATCAGAGGGCACATGAATGAGTCAATGAAAGAGGAAGCAACTGAAGGTTAGTAACTACAACCCTCCCGACGCTTACTCTGGGTATGTAAGTCCTTGGGCCACAAACTGCTGGAAGCTCAGAGACTAATCCTGAATTGGGAAGCACAGCGAGATGGATTTTCAGTCTAACCCAGTGAATTGACTGTTATATATTCATGTAATCTACCATATCTCATTTTAGTAGCTTATCCGAGCCTTATTTCCACCACACTCATCCTAATATATCTGCTGCCATTCACATTCCCACTTTTTACCTCATGGCCAAACATCATCATTATTGAAAGCTGAGACAAAGTGTTTGTTTAGCTTTTACATAATACTTAGATTATCTTTAAACCCTGTAATATCCTTATGGCACAGCAGATGCACTTCTTTTTCTTTTTTCCTTTACGTTCCTTGCTTTACTTGCTGCTATTTGCTGTAATTTCTTTTTTTAAGTTGAGAGCTTGACTTCTGGAAATTTTCACTACATTTCCTAAGATCCAGGAAATGGTTTCTTTCTTGATAGGTCCTTTTTCTATTCCTTGTAGCCTTCAAGTTTCATTCAAAAGTTCTTGTTTGACACAACAATTCATTGGGCCACAACTGGACCCCTTCCTTGCCAAAGATGAAATAGGTTTTACACCTCTGAGGTAGATTTTACACCTTTTACACCTAGAGGTAGGTTTTACATCTTTGATCTGAGGAATTCCAGCCCTCTGCTGCCTCTCAGTTCTTTGGATCTCTAAGTAATGAAAGTAAGGACAACAGCTCAAGAGAGAATGTAAAGTAGATTTTGTCATCTGAAGCCCCTTCCAAGTGTCTAAGGTACTTACCTTCAACAATTGCAGCCATCTAGTGGGCAAATACCAGAAACAGTCACTAGTCAGTAAAAATGTGGTCTCCTGTTACTTGCAATTGTTCACTTTCATAGTGGACTTATATTTCATGGCTAAACGAGGCAATATGAAAAAAAAAATCTCAAAATATCTTTATCATAAGCTTTTATTACAGCACAGTTACTCTGGCCATCCTGCTAAGACCTGGGGAACAAGCACACCTTGCTACCGCTGAACATTATGCCACAAGGAGTCACCTGGGCATACAGATTTATTCTCTTGCATTTCCAATGCCACAAAAAGTGATGGCTTTACTAATGCTGCCATGCACTGAGAGTGATAACAAATATCTAACCAGAATGGTTTCTACAGAGGGCCACACAACTAACTCACTTGGATGCTTGACAATTGAGTGTGGAGTCAGATTTATGTATGTCAAGGCCTTACCGTCCTACACCTATCTTATTGATGCACAGATCACTCTATCAAGGGGAACGTCGGCAGCTGCTGATTATCCCTGGTAAATGCTTGCCATCACAGTAGGTGACTCTACATAGACAATTACTACTTTTCCATGCTCAATTAACTCAGACAGCTAGGTAATGGCAATCCAGTAGCAGCTGCCTTTTGGGGTATGGGAGGTACAGAAGGAAATTCTATCAGCTGGTATGCATTTGGTGGAGGGGAGGGTGCAAAGTTGTAGGAAAAGGAAGAAAGGGATGTAGATATCTCTTGACCTGTCAAGAGCCACCTATGGAACCAGAAGTTGTTGCTATTGCTGCTGTCAGTGTAATTACCTCTTTTAGCATTAGTTGTGGTGGTATTCACACACTCTGTGACCACAAACTGGTTTCCTAAAAGGTTTTTTATGCAGATATATCAGTCACAATTTGAACATCATATAACATAAGGTACTTCCTTAAGACTGACCTTCACTATTTTTTAAAATGACCACGTTATCACAGAGTGCATAGCACCCGAAATGCTCGTGTCAAAAAAACATGCACTTGGCAACATCATTATGATGACGTCCTTCTCTCCCTGACAAAAGTCATCATTTAAAATGCTGCTATTTGAGTGCAAGGCACGACTATTCCGTCTTGTCAGCTAGGAACTCACCACAATTTTCATGCTGTATCTCTGATAAATGCTTCAAAATACACTGAAGGAATGACTTATTGGAAACATAGTCATTTCAGTTTTGTTTTAAGTAATACCACAAAACTCAGTTGAACTGTAGCGGTTATTACCAAGATAAAAGATATATGCGCATAAAAGAATTTGCCAAAAAGTGAACCCTGAGAACCTAACATACAGTAAGCAGGTACAATGCAAAAGTCTAGCTTTTCCACACCCTGTACCCATGTTATGGGTGCTTTCAGGTGTCTTATCATTGTCAGTGGTATGCCTGCATTATTTGTGGCTATTTGGAATAAAAAAATTAAATTGCAGTTTTCTAGTGAGATTTAGTCCTTGTGCTTCCTTGAGATCACTGTTATAAAGCTGGGTATGAAGACAATAGACATGACAGGAGAGGATCATATCAACATGGGTGAGAAAGTCAGAAACACTCAGCCACTGAAGTTCCCCTTGCTGTGCCTACAGCGTTTTCCCTCCCTTTTCTCTTCATTCAGCTCCCATTTTCCCTTGTCCGAGGGTCTGAACTCATGCACAGAATTTTGCCCATTTTCTGCTCCTCCATCTCCCAGCAAAGTATCACTGCCAGACACTCACAGCTGCCTCTGCTTTTTCTGGAGCAGCAGGTATTTGTCTCCAGAGCATGAAGCATAACTACTCACAAGGATATCTCCGGTGTTTCATATTTTATGGGCAGGGCAGTGTCTATCAAAAAGCAGAAGTAGCTCGGCATCCCCAACCCCCAGGGCAAAGCTGTGACCATGCAACAGCATCCAACAGCGCCTGGGGAGAGGAGGAGATACATGCCAGAGGAGACACCGTGCTCTACGCAGACCTCCATCGCATTCAGCACCGCTTCTGCAGTTCCTGCAGCCAGACACCATTTGGACAATAGTGTAACTACCTGGCTGATTCATTACCGGAGCTAAGCAAACTGTAGCCAAAAACATACCTGTCCCTTTTTCCCCTTCATAAATTATTTTTAAGCTCTGCATTTTATCAATTTGATTTACTTGTAAGAAATTCACTGTAACTCTGTATTGAAACATATGCTATTCATGTTATACCTAACTCACATGAAATTATTTCTATCGCCAGATCAACTCTCTGAAACCTTTCAACAATAGACAGTGGAACTGAAACAGTCATTTCTAGTGGGATCTTTGAGCAAAGACAGACTTACACACACATACACAAAACAGCAGCCAGTGTTTGCTTGTGTGCATGGCCTGGGGCAGCAGTTTTCAGTAGTGAAACCCAATGGTACACAAGACATAGGAAAGCAGGTGTGCCATGAAGTTCCCAGCATCAGTAAAGCATCCTCAGATACATATTCTAGCGATCAGTCCCCCCCAGGCAGGCTGACATCAAACTGATGTTGGATTTATTTTGCATTCCAGAATAGTAGCAATAATCCTAAATTTCGCAGGTCTACACTGGACTTCAGCGCCTGCCAGTCGTTTGTCAGCTGCAGTCTTGCTCCACATGTACTCAGTCCCCGCAATATTTTAGCATTTTGGCAGGATTAGTGTACTGGACGTCCCCTGAGAAAGCCATAGGAAATACATACTGGTCTTGTGGTTAATTTAACAAAGCTCTTGATGTCATTATTATTTAGTAGAAATGTAGTCAAACACTTACTGGGCAGCCAAAATTTAAATAAATTCCCATGTTCTTAAGTGGTCATTTTAAATGTTTGACATAAAATGCGCATCTCTGTTTAAGACGCATGGCATACACAGATGAACTTACACTCCACTGTGGGTTTTAACATGCTGAAACGATTTGCAACTCTGCTTTAAAGTTGCTGGCTTCCAAAACCAATGGTGATAAGTAAAGTGAGATCTGGAACAAATTAATATATTTCCCAATAACCTGCGGCTTTCTTCAGGACTGCTCATAGCACTTAACGGGCGGCCAGAGCTTCCCATAACAATAACAAAACGTAAAAGAAGAAAAAACCCTATGAATATTGATAAGGTGCAAAGTCAGGCACTTAAAATTTGGGAAGTATAAAAATAAGGTTCCCTGTGTGATGTTAATTTGAGACCCTCGTATACATTTATTCTGATAAAAACCTGATATTGAACTTATTTCCACAGGATACTTATGCGGCTGGGACAGGCTGGGAAGCCGGGAAGGCAAAGCAAAGTGCTGCTTTCCAAGTAGGACACAGCTGGCTGTCAGCAAATCCACACCAATGCCAGCTTCTCTGCCGCAGAGTTAGAGAGGAGCCCTGAGGAGTTACCGGAGGCACAACTGACCGAGACGTCTGTGTCTGTGCAGAGGCACTGGGTGCGCGTGTGCAGAAAACAAGTTAACTCCTCCATTTCCCACCTTTCCTGGAAGACCCTCAAGAGCAGACGTAACCCAGCTGGGTTGCCCAGGAGAGGCACCTTCATCCTGCTGCCTCCTTCCCTACCCTGTAACCCCACAACTGGGTTTCTCACCAGAGCTGGGGGACAGATAGACCCGTGCCTGCAGCCAGCAGTCCCCTGGAAAAAGAGGGCAACCAGGAACAGGCAGCCACAGTTGTTCCAGGGGTTCGTGCATTTCCTTGGCCATCACCTTTCTAACCTAGGGATCTGCGGGGAAGCGCCAGAGCGGCTGGGCCAGTTGTGCCCCCAGATGCAGACCCATGGTGGGAGAGGAGCTGCCCCCAGCTGGGCATCTCCTGGGAGCAGGTGTGCATCCACGGGAAACACATTTCTGCAAGGCACAGTGCGGGTCACACCTTGCAGAGATCCTCAAACCACTTCTAAATGAGCTACTGAAAGCAGGGGGGGGTTTAATCCTGCATTAATGCAATACTGCGCCCAGCCTAATGAGCTCTGTTTCACAATCCGTAAGGCCACTTTATCATTCCTTTCCCCCTCTGGGTTATTCTCTGTGTGGCTGTTATATATTGGCCCTTTTTATTACAGCAATTTAAAATAGAGAGAAAAGACTTTACAATTTGCACCCATTTTATTCTCCAGACAAAAAAACCCGAAGACCAGCTCTGCCATTCAGCTTGTCCAGTTTTGTACTTGGGCACTACAATGGTTCTCATTAACAGCTGTAATATTTTTTATAGGAGGTAACTGGAAGTTCAGAGACACTGAGTGACCTCTCCATGCAGGAAGAAACAAAAGCCTTTATTTCCAGCTTCCTCTTCTAAGAGCAAAGCTGCTCTCCCACCCTCCCTATGGTTTACTGAAAATTGTTCCTTCTCTTTAAAATGTTTACTCCAAAATACCACAATTGTGTCTCAAGTTCCTGCAAAGCTCAGAGTAGCAATACAACAGGCCCCAAATCTGTCAACATAGCTTTACCTCAGTGTTGCTGCCGTAGCCAAAGTTTGGATCAACGCACCTCAGACTGCTGCGCCGCCTATGCATAGTGCCCAGTCACTTGTAAAGGGGACAACCATGAGCTGTGGGTGACAAACCAGCATATGGATTTAGGGAGACAGAGAGACTAAGCTTTAAAATTGCAACCTAGGGTGTGAAGATTAAAAAAAAAAAAAACTTTCAAAACTACCCCATACTTAAAATTTCAGAGTATTTCTTTCAAAGTCAGACAAAGAGTCTCACTCAAATAATACAGTTGCTTATGACTCAAATTTTCCTCAGCCTCCACATTCCTAAGTACTCAGCTGACTCACTATTTTTTAACATAAAGCCAGCTCAAGGCTTCTCAGCAGTGTAGGCAAAATGCAGTTTTGGAAATGGTGGCAGAATGGGTTCAGGATGGGGAGGACAAAAAACAAGGGGCTTTGGTATATGGTGAAGAACCAGAATAGCCTTTCTAGCACTACGAGAAGTGTGGTTCAAGCAACTTGAGTCTGCTCAGAGCCTGATCCCAGGAAAGTGGTTTTTTAAACCTTCCAGTTGCTAAAGCGGAAAGAGAGAAAAGTGCTTAAAAAGGGACACATACAGCTGTTCCCCATCTGGAAGAGGCTATTCACCTAAGAGGAACTGCAGGGCACAGGATTTCACTGCTCACTGGGTTGGATCTCCTGGCCTTTTGCAAAGAGTGGCAGCCAAGTAGTTGTGCCACCCACTGTCCTAGCATAGGGGTGGTGCTGCCAGTGTCAGGGTTCCCCAGGATGACACAGGGGACCACAGTCACTCCAGCTTCTCACAGGGTAGCTGATGGGAGGCTCTGCCTCTTGAAGGAATAGCTCACCAAGGCCAAATCTGCAAGACAGGTAGTGCCACAGAGTGCTCCTGAGAACTGCATTTTGGCCAGATTTTGGGGTCGGGTGGGTTTTTTTGGTCTTTTACAACCAAAGGAACCTGTTTTGTCCTCCCTCTTGATGCACCTACATGCTTTTTTGAACATCAGCTTGTGTACATAGACATGGTGCTAGATGTTGCCTCCACAGATTGATTAGCCTGCTCCCACCTTTACATGATCCTCAGAAGGACACAAATGTGACACTTAGTGCTCAGCAGGGGCAGCCCTCTGAGTCCCAGTCAACCTCCTGACTTGTTACGGGAAAGCTTCATAACAGGGTAATCACTGGCAGTCGGTTTGCAGAGGAGGAGAGATGTAATGGCTGCGCTCCTTTACACAGCCCTTTACTGGTTACCGCCTAAAGCAACATCTTCAACAACAGCCTCCAGCAAGCTCAGTGGCTTTGCTGAGGGCTGATAACATCCATGACATCTGCTGAACACCTTACCTGCAGCCCAAGCCCTATTTTTTGACAGCCATTCATGGATAACTGTGACTGCATGGCAGTACAGCTTAGAAGGACTCACAGCGTGAAAGGTGTATGCAGCCTCAAACACAGGAAGAGCAGCAATGGGAATTTTCACGATGCGTGGTATAAATGTATGTTACACTTGTTTCCCTCTCCATCAGAGGCTTTTTAATCTGCCTCTTTGGGAACATGGTGATCAAGATGATGCCATGCTTATGTGCATTTAGCAAGTCTGGGGAGATGGGAGGGAGGCTCAGATATGAACTGGTGTATCTACTTACACCCACTGAGTGCTTGTACGTAGGGACTGCCTATTTCAAAGAGTGCTGGTTACTGGTAAGTGATCCGCCTGTTACCTTTTCTGCTGGCTTCATTCTGTGTAATGTTCAGATTAATAATGTCTTAAGAGCTCCAGGTTGGTTTAGCCAGCTCTTTCAGTGAATCTGCAAACTGTGTCATTTTAGCATGTCCTGTTACAATTTAGGATGAAATATGTTCATTCACTTCATGAAAACTGCAAACTCAACCAACTTTTGCTTGTTGTGGATGTAACTTGTCCCTGTGTCCCGTCACTCCCGTACTACAAACCATCGTGTGGGAAATCAGGAAGGAACTTGCACTTGGAAGTTGACTGCTAGTCCCTTTCTTGACACCATGAGGAAGAATGTGATGTCACCTGGTTGGCAGAAAAAGAAAAGTTGGTCCATTTCCGTTGTCAAATGTGTTTGTACGCTTTCTGCTGCCCCAGGAAACTCAGGTTTCCAGGATCACCAGAAATTGCATAGTGAATCAGCACAGACCTACCAATCCACAGCCACTTCTGAATAAAGGTGCCCTTCATGCACCATGTATATGTGGAACTTCTCCTCAAGAGGCTTATGCAAGACTCCAAGTCCTTTGCTCGTGTCACAAAGTTTTAATGAGGTTAAAGATTAAGTTTTGCATAGCACTAATATGAGCAAATATTTATCATTCTGAGCTGAACTAACATGTAACTGTGCTTACTGCAGTTCAACAAGGATTTTAATCTGCTGCCTGCTTAAAGCAAGCCATAGGCTTAAGCAGCTTGCTGAATAAAAGCCAAAGGGAAGAGACATTGAAAGAAAAGGTTAGTCAGTCATAAACGACAGCATAAAGTTTTCAAACAAACCTTAAAATCATTTTCCCTTTAATTCTGATGCCTTACTTTTCCTTAATTGGTATGGCTTTCCCAGTACAATCTCAGTGAAGCTCTCATCTTTACAATAGAAAAGAAAGAAAACTGAAATGAAATTATAGTTTCCCATGTCATTGAGTACCAGTTTTTAATGGGTGGAGTCAGGTCCAAACACAGAATTTCTCAGACAGACCCCGAGTTGTTTATTTGCATCTTTAGAAAGCCTTGAGCTGTTCTGCCAATGTTTTATCTTATATGAATTAAATGAGAATCAGTCATTTCAATATAATTTCAAATTATACAGGGAGCACACGGGGGTCTTGTAAACATAGAAAAACATTACAACATCTGTTATTATTAATGCTCTTTACTTTCTGCCAAGTTTATCCATGGTCCTGACGAGTGAGGAAATCCCTCCTCACTGGTACAAGAATCAGATGATCAGAGTCGGGCTCACGAGGGAAGAGCAGACACAAAGATTCTGGCTCATTTCAGGACAGTGTAAAGAACTTGGTCATACTCTTCTTACTGAAGAAGAAGAGTGAAGGAGCTTTTGCCTGTGAATATGACTGAAAGGACTGAGTGCCATACAAATCCACTTACCAACGTGTTGTGATGTCCTGGGCAACTTTAATGTCGGTGGATTTAATGGGATGCAGTGAAAGTTCATTATTCATTTTCAGTGGCTGGTAAAGAGAGGCACCATGTCCTGCATCACCCAGGCTCTGTTTGTCCAACTTGCTGTAACTGCTTACATTTAGCCCAGAGTGTTCAAGTACCCCCTCAGTGGGGATGTTTCAGGCAAGAAAAAAAGTATTTTTTCTGGGCTGAATACCAAAAAACGGTAAAGACTAAGTAAGGAATAATAGTAATAGTGCAAAATACCATGGGCAAGGTGAGATTGGCAAGCTATTTGCATGTCAATACACAGAAAACTAGGCTGTAGCATGCCATGCTAACATCTGGAGGAATGAACTGCAAAGTTTGAGCCTCATGTTTCTGAAGGCTCAAAAAATGTTTGCTGTGACCCTGATAAAGATTAGGAGAAAAAAAAAGATCTCACTGAAATCTCCAGGAAAAAATACATTCAACACAAAAAAATGATTTCCCACAATCGAAATCAGTTCAGACTTATCCCAGAGGGAGCTGCTCATCCTTTCTGCCTATTTCCACCCCATTTGTTTTATGCCATCTCTTTCTAATACAACCAGGGAAACTGATCAAACACATTCTATACATACCACCCAACCCACAGTCTCAGCATCCCAGCTGTATTCCTAACCTCACAAATTCACAGTGAAACCATCTCCAGGGTTTCAAAAGCATAGCAGCTTTCATGAAGGGGGGCAGTGGGAGCTCTCTTAATTAGCCAGCTTCTTTGTGCATTTCTAGACACGTCTCCCTCTTTGTTCACCTTCAAGAATTTAATGTCAGGGTAGAAAGAGAAGATTTCTCCTCTGTAAAGTAGGGTCTTCTTTTTTTCCCAGCAAAGTTTTGGCGCTTAGAAAAACAGCTGGGGCCAAGCACCCAAATGGAAAGAAGTGAATTCTAACCAGTCTGCACATTTATTGAGCACTAACAGTGGAAAATTTGGAAGCCCAGCCAGTTAGGTGAGCATTTCATTACCAGGAAGTCCTTCACACGTTGTCCCTGCAACTCTGGCAAAGGGAAATTCGAACGCGAAACCATCATTAATGTAGCTCAACCCTCTCTTGAAGTATAGCAAAATGAAATTCAGTCTTGATGGCTTAATTCTTTTAATTTTTCCTCTTGAGACATAACTTACTGACTTGACCGTCATTTTCTAGGAGAGGCTGAATGCAGGAAAGGCAGCAGGACCATGAATTTTCTCACAAGTGCTCTAAAGCACAGGTCTACACAGAGAAGAAAGTTGAGGATAAAGTCATGGAAAGGTGGGTTCCAACTTTATTGTGTTCCTGATTTCTTTACCAAAGGTTTGCAGCAAGGAAATCCCACGATGCCCCAGCACATTCAACCTGGGCTCAGAGGTTCCGAGACAACAAATCACTGAAGGATGTGCCTAATCTACACACAGCCAGTTTTTCTAAGGAGATCCAATGTGAATCAAGTTAGAGAATAATTAAAATGTCATTACAACTTCTCTCTGGGTACTGATAATAAGGCTTGAAAACTGAGATTCTCCATTAAAATTTGCGTGGTTTCCAAAATCTGAAGTAGTACATGTCTGGATAAGAGGCAGCAGTTAGTTTAAGTTTGTAGCTTCTGAGAATTGTTTTGTTTCATAGGCTGCAATATTTCTATAACTGGAGAACTGAAACATAAAGGTTAAATTCTGGGCGTTGTCTAGTTTGTAATATTATGCATTATCATGATGGCTTAAAAGAAAGATGAAAACATGAAAGAAATGAAGAATTTTAAAGAACCCCAAAAGTGGGTCTCCTCCTGAAGGCAAGGCAGCTACAAACATCAAACTATCTCTAGATGTTTCCTCATGGCTAAGAAGAGGCCGTACTCCCTACTAAGTAAGCTGTATTTAAAGAATTTCATACGAAGCCACTGTGATATGAAGGAACATAAACTAATTCTGGTCTCTGCCTCAGCTCTACCTCCCTCTGAAACCCCCCTGGACGGGTACTGGCAGACTATTCTCTTCCACCTCACCAATGTCCTCAGCAATTTCCCCTTTGAAACCCTTGCAGATCTTTCCTGATGACTGAGATAAAACACACCTTTCCTGCAAGAAAGGAAGCAATGATCTACTTAAAGGCTACTTACCTTTTCAGTACATGCATATGTGTTCGTTGTACATCTTACTGCATGCATATTCCTCTGTTTTTCAGTGCATTCTATCTCCTTTCTCAGCAACAGCAAAGTTTAAGGAGGTGGGTATTACCTGGAAATATATCAGCATTGCTTTACAAAACTATAGTAATAAACTACATCAATGTCTGAAACAACTGTAAAACTCTTACTGTGAGACATTTTCTATTTTATTTTTCCCATGTAAAATAAGGTCTTATTTTTATATAAAAAGTTTGAACACTTACATGTGTTAAATTTGGCACACTGTACACAACCCCACTAGTTTATAAGGTACCATTCCATAAGTAACATTTTGGCCATTTTGGAGCTTTTATGTCAGTGAACCAGTATAATGACCACAAATACATATAGTTAATGCATAAAGTGAAGCAGGTATAATATATGCACAATCATGGAGTCTAAGGGGTAAGGGGTCTCCTCATCCTCAAGCTATTAATTCTTGCAAATCAGCATCTTAATCCACATTTTAATTTAATTGTAGTTAATATTTAGCTGTTAGGCTCTGTGTTGCAGGGAAAGGGCTGAGAAAAGATCCACAGGAATATATACATAGCCAAGTTCAGACAACTAATCACATCTGTTCCCCCTGCATTCTGCTGTTCATGGTAACCTAACATAGTCCCAAGCCTCATCTCTCAACCATTCTGTTGAACAAAGGTCATAGACTTTGCAATCAGCATGGAATAAAGAGGCTCAGTTGACTATTTTGGCCAGCTATTCATCCTCATTTCTTTTCAATGTAATATCTAACATGTTGGTGCTATTCAACAAAAATTGAATTCATTAACACATTAGTCAATATACAAATATTGTTTGATGATTAACTTCTTATTTTACCCAGGCATAAAGTGATCAAACTAAATCTCAGATGTTTTTTCTTGTTGCTTTACTTTCTCAGCTGTTTTTTTAACTACCATTTTCTGTCATTAATTGGGTAAAAGGAGATGCTTCTGCAGTTATTGTCTTTTTGGATGGTCTCTTTTATGTATTCTTATTAGGGCATTTCCGCTGTTTGAAGGGACTTTGGACATCCCCCCTACTGAAGAGTCATACTCGAAGAAAACAATGGAAAACACAGTTCTACAACTGCCATGCATGGACTTCTCTTTATTTGTCTGAATAGGGTTTGGCCTGCAGGATTATATCCTGGAGGATAATTTTGTGACTTTTTGGACATAGCCTCACTGTGCTGCCTCAGCACAGCAGACAGTGGGGCACAGCTCAGTTGTATCTGTGCTAGCAGACAACGGCTCTGCTCCTGCTTCTGATGTAGTCACCGAGAGTTTTGCCATGAACTCATACTACTGTAATTCAGATGTGCTACTGAAATAAGTGTGATGTATATTTTCCATGATATGATTACTGGATTCAGTTCTGGTCAATGAAAGCAGCCTGCCCAGCATTATCAACAGGGTGATGATTAATGTCAATAAGCAATTCTTCCTGGCATCTGCTGGCTGCCTCTAAAATAAAATTTAAAAAAAAAAAAAAGGCAGTCCCATCAATTTGCTGCCTTCAGCTATATTTAGACTAAGAATACATATGCGTGGAGCTGAAGCCGTGTATTTTGCCCAACAAGAAACTGGCAGAGGGAATGCTTGTTAGTAGGAGTGTGTCAGGCCTGCCATGAATGTGGCCCAGGTTCAGGGTGAAGAGTTTGGCTGCAGTGCTGTGCACATCACCTGTGAAAGACCATCTGGCAGCACGCTGCCAGCCCCTCACAAGACAGCAGAACTAGACCCGAACCTCGCAGCACAGCAGAAAAAGGCTCAAAACATAACAAAGACAAAAGTTTGTGCATGGGAGCACTTGAATCGGCACAGCTATAACAAAAGAGCCCAAGTACCAACCAGGGCTTTGGTGTGCATCGGGCAGCCCACGTGCCAGCCCTGTGGAGGAAAGCATGAGAGCAGCCCTGGGCTAGGACCCTGCCACACGGGGAGAACTTCAGAATAGAGAAGCTCCTGGGGAACTTCATGCGGGTCCCTGGCTCCCCCTGCTCTCCTTCCAGCTAGCTCCCAGTACACCCACACTGACCCTCAACATTTCACTAAGCGTGAGACATCTTCTCTTTTCCCATCCTAGCTGGGCCTTCCTAATCAACCAGTGGGTTGCATCTCCAAGAGAAGGATGCTCCCTCACACTCCAGCTCCTCTCCTAGCTCCTTCTCCCCTGGTTTTGATGCCACCCTAGAGACTGTGCTAAACAGATCCCCGCACCGAAGGGGGCAAAGATGGGCATCTCTCATTCTCCATTGTTTTGAGGCAGGAAATGGCTGCAGAAAAGCCTCCTCTCAGCACGCCTGGGCTGATGACATGGGACTGGTGGGATCCCTTCTGGTCAGAACGTAACCCTCACTGGAACAATCAGCAATTTGGACATCCGAAAATTATTTTATTAAACAGCAGTTGTTAATCAGTAGGAGGTCTTTTTCCACAGCCATTCTTTAAAGCCCAAACATTTCCATGTTTCCTGTAATACTTGTGCTTAGTCACACATTGACAAATACAAGGAAAAAAACTCAGATCTGTATGACAGATTTTTGGAACCACCAAAATAATCTCTTTGAATTTTGCAGTCACTTGACAGCAGGAGTCCAGGAGGAGAGTGTTGAAAACAAAAACTTGTATTTATTCACTGGACTTTTACTGCATTTCTCTCCCAAAAGAGGACACCTATCATATTCTGCTAAAAATACATTATCAAATAAACAGACCACAGACCTCGTTAAAGTTTATAAGTTGCCAAGACCACTTTTTGCTACTCAGCCTGTAAGTCTGACAGAGAGAGAAGGGATGGTCCTTTGCAGTTCAGCCAGAACTTAACACACTCAGGTATGGAGACCAAAGGCTCTACCAGAGGACATCTTCTGCAGAGCATCCTGCCATCTTGGAACTCACACACTCATATGAGCAAAAAGTCTCCAGATAAGTCTGGCCTCCCCTGCTGTAATATATCACGAGAGAAGAGATCCCTAGGTCAAAAAACGCAAAAAATCTAAATACCTGAGAAGTGTTAAGTACTATAATTAAGAGTTATTAGTATTACTCTTTAAATACTTAAAGAATAATGGTTCTGCTGGTTGGTGTTGCTAATCCATGAAACTCTCCTCTTCCACGCCAGGCCATCAGGAGTCTGGCAGTGGGTCTTCTTCAGAGTACTGTCCATGCAAAGAGCAGGTCCATTCATTCTTCTTTTTTTATGGTCATCCTAAAAGGCTGTGCCTTCGACGGAAGTGAAGGTGAATATCCCCTCCCACATCCATCAATTTTGAGGCATGGCCGGAACAAGCACTGCATCTCTAAGTAGATTTTGAAAGAGAGAGATAAGCCTGGCTGTTTTTCAAAGGGCTGGCGTAGCACAGAGCTGGGACTGGGCGTAGGCAGCTGAGGAGGGCCATAGCCTGCTGAGGATAGCAGCCCTGTGGTCTGCTCTGCTGGTGGCAGAGGCCTGAGAAACTGGGTTTGCTGCTTGACCTTGCATGACCAGCTCCTGCTGGTGGGATCCTCCCTCCTTCTTTCACCAGGCGTGCACCCATGAGCAGGAGCAGCAGGCTGGGCTCTCCCCCAGCTCTCTGCCTCAGATTTGCCCTTTCCTTTTCCCCCTTCTCTTTCCAGGGCAAGTCTGGTCTCTCCATCCCTCATCTGAGACCAGGCTGGCTGTGTTGCTGAGAACCTGGAGCATGGGATGCTTTGGGGTCTGCCTCCAGGGGAGAGCTTCAGGCTGTGTTCCACAGCAGCCTTGCATCAGCATTGGAGATCCAGAAAGGCCTGGGACTTGGACATACCTATAGTCTGTCCTGCTAGCCTGCTAAGCAACATGTAAACATCATTTATGTCTACTACACATGCCACTACACATCCCAGAGTGTCACTGCTGTTCAGAGGTACTTCACTCTCCCCATGACATGCCTGCATGTCCCTGGGATCCCAGCTCAAAGGCATGGGTTTTGCCAGCCAATGCTGAGAGTCAAAACTTCAGTGTCCTGTTGTGAACCTACTCCTCATCCCATCCCATGCCCATGTGCGTAATACGAATAATATTTTTCACTAGATAAAACACTTTTGCAGCTTGGAGGAATACTATGAATATAAAGGACATTAAGGTCCATGAGGTGCTTAATTTCTTTGTGTCTTTGTGGTCATTTTGCTATGATGGAGTTATAGGTGCTATAGGGAAATAAGCACCCCTGCTCATCACCTTCACAGCATACTCTGAAGTGGCCTTTGTAAACAAAATGAAAAATAAGACTCTCCAACGAATATGGACTGAGAATGGAGACTTTATAAAATCACAAATATTCCCTCACAATAAAGACAGTATTTATGCTAAAGACTGTGTTTTGAATTAATTTTGGCCAGGTAAACATGGTGCTGGCCATGATGGGGTAAAGCCATGGGGAGAAGTCTCCTGGAGAAGCAAAGAACGGTAGCTGGATGTGCATGATGGGTGCAGCTGGGCACCACCAAGCCCTCATGGTGACCTCAGCAGGATGAGTAAGTAGACCCAGCATTTTCCATGCAGCAGAGAACTTTTTTTTTTCACTTTGCAGCTTTCTCCTGAGGCTCCCAAGAGAGCAATTCTTCTTTTTTCCAAACCATTTCCAACTGCCACAGAGCTTCCCCCCAAATCCCTCTAACTCCTGCCTTATCAATACCAGAAAGGAAGGAAACATAAAATGTTCAGAGTGACAGGTTCAACTGTTCTTTTCTTAACTAAAAATGTGGGAAATCTGTGGTGGTAGGAGAAAGAGGTGAAAACACGTCAGCACAGAAAGATGACGTGTCTTTGCAGGCCTCCTGCCTCTCGCTCCCCTTCCACAGTCACAACCGGCCACGAACACGGATGCAATGGGAGCGGCTGTCGCAGATCCCCCGGTTTGCCCCATTATGTCTTCTGGCAGTTCCTCTCGCGCAGACCCCTTTGATCAGCGATACAGGGAAGATTAGATCTGAGGTGATACATCGGCTCATAGCGGGACAAGGTCCGTTTTGCTCCTGCCTGTCAGTGCAACGTGCCATGTCTGTGGGGCCACTGCATCTGCGTAAGACCGGCTACGCTGAGCTCCCACGATGCACAACACTCATCTACTGAATTTTCCCTCTTTGCCTCCAGCCATCCCTGTTCTGCTTCTTGCTAAGTCAATTAATATCTACCATACTGGCAGTAAAGGGCCCTTGGGAAAAAGGAAACCAGGGAGTAGGCTGGTTGTTCCCGATCTAGGCTTGCCCTGTGCCAATACAGCATATTTGCTAGAGTGTTTTTTACAATTCAGTTTAAATGACTCAGCTGAGGGGTTTTGTATAACTTCTGACCACAGCCTAACAGTTCTCACAGGAGGTAATATTTCCTAGTGTTTGGCATGAGCTTTCCTCCTTTTCATCTTAGCACTTGTGCTCCTTCAGCAATCCTTACCCACTTCTTTCATTTCTTCGTGCTTACAGCCTACAACTTCGTAAGTGGTTACTGGATCCCTCAGCTTCCACCGAGCCCTTCACCGCGCAGCCTAATATATCACATTCATTACTGTTATGCAAGTACCTACACAGACAGGCTTTATCTAGCTGTTTTAATCTTTCCCATAAACCAGTCCTTAAAGTCCAACAGCGGTTTGTGTTATTTTATGTAAATTTCCTCCACTTTGTCAACATCAATCCGCAATGTCCTGATCTTTGAATAATTGGATTGTCGCAGTGCTGCCAAGGTGCGACCGTTTTCTTTTTTATAAGTAACCAACTACTCATTTGTTGTATTTTACTAATTGCACTTAACTCTACCTCTGTTTTTTCCCGGTTCCGTTATACACTCCGTATTACACTTTTCGTGGTAGGCAGCACCAAACACAATCGGATTCCTTAGTCTGTCAGCAGCAAAGGTAATCGCCGTAAATATTTAAAACACAGCAAACCCTGATATATGAAACAATTAAAACCCTTTTAAAAGCATCCGTTCTCTAAACCTGTCTCTTGCTAAACTGAATTTAAGCAACTGAATCAAAACATTGCCTTTCATTTCTGCCAATGTGAAATATTCCCCCTCTCTGCTCAATGTTCTTGCTCCTCACAGAGTGAGTAGATATTTGATTAGGTACAGATTTAAACACAAAAAGATTTTCCAAGCCTCGGTTCCAAGTTCCAAGCAATTACCCATTTGCTGGGTGTAACTCACTGCAGGGTCGCCCAACTGGAGAGCAGAACAGAGGAGACTCTTTACAAAGAAAAAGAAAAATATATTCCAAGTGTTTCACCTCACAAGGAATTCTTGAAAAATGTGCTTCCCCCCAGAGCCCTGGAGTTGTTTGTCTCATTTGAGGGCTGTGTTTTCCTCTCGCTAGCAGACTGGCAAAGAGGTGGAGGGCTCGAGCTACAGAGTGAGTGAAGAGCTGTCCCCAGCTGACACCAGATTTGCAGGGTTCCACTTGTGTCACCTAATAGTGCCGTCTGCCGCACACTGGACCCTTGCACTAGACTTCAGGTACAGCAAGCAGGATGTACTCACTTTGTCTGCTCTCCAGAAGCACTGGCAGCAAAATAACTTTGCAATCAGGGCAAAAAATCTCAGTCGCATGCCTAGATCTGCCCCTAAAGCAGCCTTTCTAAGAGGGAATACAGTTGTTAAGGCTGGTGGTCTTCTGGTGACCTTGCAACGCTGCCTCTGAGGAGCTCCCCTGGAGAGAATAAGAGCCAGTATTGGTCCCCCATGTCTCAGATAATCAAGATTAACTGTGATTTTTTAAATGCTAAAACCAAGTCTAGAACAAGAAGCTAACTAACTAGCTCTGACTAGATGACACCAAGTGGTCATAGCAAAATTTACATTTATTATTACTGGAACACTTTGCAAAACTTTCACCCTTTGAACTGGAGTTTTGCAGCTTTGCCATTTGAACAATTTTATTTTTTATGTGGGAGCCACTAAGTCTGGGTATTTTGACTCTAGCAAGAGCACTCAAACTGTTAAAAAAACCAAGGAAAATATTTCAACATAAATTGCTACCATACTCAAAAGCTGACTTATTGTATTGACAAGATGCAGATTTTTAAGCACTAGTTATTAATTTAATTAATTGATTAATTATTCATGAAGTGATTAATAACTAGGCTATGCGGTGGTGCTAATATAGAAGTCAATGAAAAAGTTTCTATTACTAAAACATCAGAGGTCTTTGGATAAGGCATCACATGGACTGCACAAACCTACTGAAGTATAAAGCAGCAGCAGATGAGTTACACCCTTATTTCAAAACAAGTGTTTATCACTCCCTATGCTCCTAGGTTTATAATATCTCTTACAAGAGGTAGTTGAACATATCTTTACTGGACAAGATATTTACTGATGTAGGAAAAGAGAGGTCAGCGACGCATGTTCTCATCTATTACGATTTTGTGTATGATGTAGAGATGTATGAGCAAATATCAAAATGTATTTTTAAAAGTTAGTCATCTGCTGCAATGTGTTCTGTTAGGATGTTTTCTTTTCCCCCGTAGTGACTCTGTGAAATACTTCCCTAGTTGTTTTGCCAGCAACCATGAAACCCCAGCAAAACATCAGAAGACCAGCCAACCCAAGACTGCAAAACCGGCTACACTGAAAATTAACTCAACAGGTTCCTCCGCTGTTTTTGAAGGGCTTAAATTCTCCCCCACTAAAGAGTCTGAACCTGCGTGGGCAGACGTGAAAAAGGAGAGGGGTGGTGATGCGAAAGCAAATGCTCTCTACGCCCACAAGGAAGGGCAAGGTGAGAAGCAGGTGTGTGGGCAAAGGTGTGTGGACACATGGTCTTTGTACTACCACTGTCCGTAGCAATGAAATTCTGTTCTCTTTCTACACAGAGTTACCATCCTCCCTAAATATTTCCCATTTTGACTCTGATCCCTGTACAAGGCGAGTTCTGAAATTAAAAACCTGTGACTTGAAGGAGGAGAGAACAACGTGAAACACGCAATGGAAGGCAACCCGTGTCATCGTCTTTCTTCCTGAGCTTTCAGAGCAGGCTAAATGGCCTGCTTCTGTCACCAACGCGACAGCGACTGGCTGTACCATGAGGGTTTTCTCCCCTGGTACCTGTGCAGGCCTGTCCCACAGGCGCACGGCCATTTGACCAGCTGAGCTACGGTGGCCACTTTAGAGACTTGCTATGTTACAAATATTCTGTGCCCCTCCGTTTGCTGGAATGCACCCGTTTCTCATGAGTCACCTGGCACCTTGGGCTGTGTTTCCTGAGCTCTCCAAGTTGCTTTCTGTCATGCCCATGTCCTCACTGCTATTACCATGTCTTCTAAATTTTAAATAATTGTATACAGTCTCTTTAGCATCACTCCAGTGGTCTGCTTACTTCCCATTTAAGATCTATACAGAAGAAATCAGTGGACCAAACAACAATTCCCTCAGGCACTTCTCTCTAGACTGTAATGCATTGCTGGCATCTCCTCTTTGCGTGTGGTCGGTCAGCTGTCTATCTCTCTTTATAGCAGTGGTTTTATCTGAGATTATTTTAGTTAGCAGAAAGTTAAGGTTTCTGGAGAAACTCTACTTGGAAGAGTGGTCCTGAAAATCTAAATATGTATTCCTTGTGCTATCTTATGTTTTGCTGTATGGAACAAATGAAATACCGGTTTGTTAATAACACAAGTGACGGATTTCAGATGAACCCATGGACTCATAAACCAAAAAGACTCTGGCCTTTCTGAAACCACAGCAAAAGCCTCACTCTAGATGAAACTGTGCCCTGAGCCCCTGAGCCTCGCAGGGTACCTGCCTTCGGAAGCAGGGCAAACAAGTGACCTGTACCCATTGCGTGGGTACTAACCTATTTCAGATAGGCAGGGACTTGGCAGCTGCCTCCAGCAGGGCACTTGCTCTGCGTGACAATCCCTTCTCCTTACTCGGTACCAGCAAGATTTTCCCTTGTTCTCTTTACTGTCAGACTCCCTCTCAGAGCAGGAAGGTTTGCCCAGCACATTTCCTCAGCGCAGACTCTGCCTGAGGAAATGTCCTACTCTCCCAGAGGAAACGTCCTACCTCCCTTCACCCTCCCCAGACCCACGTGCCCGCCTGGACCCCCAGACCCACGTGCCCGCCCGGACCCCCCTCCCCACCTGCAGCTGAGGAAGGGCAGCAGCAGGGAGGTTTCTGGAGCTCATCCCTCTCGCCTCCCTCCTCCCTGACAGAGCCAGTGGATGGCAGCTCCAGCTTGGAATTCCCCTATCAGGGAAGAAAAATCCCCCCTGATTGCAGGAACCCACATCTCCCACAGAGGTGGACGGGTGATGGAGTCCAAGTGCTGCTGCTCTGGCATGTCACATCACACAAAAAATCACAAGCATCAAAGTACCTCAGTGTGGGGCTCCCAGCCAGCAGGAGGGCTGGGGAACATTTTGGCAGCTTAGGGACAGGGACATACCCAGCAGCCCTGGGGGCACCCAGGGTTTACAGTACCTATGCTTAGGCCCAGAAACAGTATAAATGTAATACAGGAGATATACTACCAGTGCTACTGTAATATAACCTGGAAACTCATGGAGCTAGTCTGCGCCAGGGAGCATCTGCTGTGCCTGGAAAATCAGTATGGTGAGTCTGAGCAGATGACATAGATGACTGTCACAGCCCTTGTGTTTCGAAGCCCTGCACAACCACCACTAACCCTGAATGCCTCTGGAAAATCCACCAAAATGCTTCAGAAACTCTTTATGTGCACAGGAATGGGGAAGGCAGGTAGGTCTGGCTTAACCAGACTAGTGGAAGAAGGGAGGATAGAATATGGTAAGAGAAAAGGCAGCGGTGAGGTAGGGTTGGGGAAGGGCCAAAATGGTGAAGGCAGGGTATTTCAGGCAGAGTAGGAATGAGCGAGCCAGAGGGGGTGACAGGAGTGATGTGGCCAGAGCTGTTAACCAGAAGGATGAACTGAACAGCTTTTCTAACGTCCAGAAGCAGAGAGAGGAGATGTGCTTGGGAAGCCAGACAGAAGCCTGAACCAAGTTTAGTCTATCTAGCAGAAAAGTCAGATTATTCTCTCTTCTCAAAAGAGATTCTCTCTTTTGTCAGAAGACCTGATAGCTGCATTTGGAGAGAGCCTTCACGTTTAAGCAAACAAGAGGGCAGAGAAGGCACCAGCATTATAAACCATTCTCACCAAGGCTTGGAAGAACTGATGCCCTTAGCCATGTCCAAGGAAGCAGAGGAGACGAGAGCTTTAGGAAGGAAGAAGAGAAGTTCTGCGCTGGCTGTGTAAAGGCCAAAGATAGGAGAGAAGCATAGGAAAAGGGAGAGCCTATCAAAAAAAAGATGCAAGGTAAAAGCCACCTCTGTGGCTGGGGAGAAGTTGCGGCTAGTAATCAAGCACTGTGAGCTGCGGTTCCTCAGACATCCTCAGGCTATTCCCAGACACGGATTTGGGAAAAGGAAGGGAGCAAAGGTGGACACCTGAGCATGCCTCACGAAGAGCAGTAGAAAATAAAGGGACAACCAGAAGCAAGGAAAGAAGCTAAGGAGCAGGGCTTGCAGAAGGCCAGGGAGGGCAGCCTTCCAAGCAGGAGTGGTGGCCTGAAAGAATCAGCCAGAAAAGAAAGTTTCAGAGACCTGAGAATTGGCTCAGAAAAGGACGCTAAAATCAGTTTAAAAAGCATTGCATGGTGAGAAACAACACAACAGCAACTAAGGCGGGGGGCTGAAGGGAAGAAACATGAAATAAGTGTCTGTTTTACCCTTAACACCAGGAGAAAAACACCTGGGGACGTCATGGTGTTCCGGCAGTGGGAGTGTCCATTTGCTGCGGCCCCAGAAAGGTTGCAGGCCCGAGGAAGTGGTGCCGGCCACCTCAGGTCCTGCGGTGGAGCCCAAAATGAGAACAGCGTGGGTCCAAAAATGAAACTTCTTCTCCTTGAAAAGGTAAGTACCAACATCCACGCAGAACCACCAAGCACCACAAGCAAAGTGCTCTCTCACAGTAATTGTAAATGTTCTTTGGTAAACATCTGCCATAAAAAATAAAACACAAGAAAACAACTTACCAAGCAAAATAAAGCATTTAGCATTTTGGAAAGCCTTCAGCCTGCACAGATTTTTTTCATCTCTTGCAACACAAAGAAGAGTGAACACTTTTTAAGTCACTGACAATTAGTCTGACATCCTCAGAGCCTCGGAGCTTTTCTCTCAAAGAAAGTCTTACCTCTTTTTCCTGTAACATGACATATTTATTTTTAATTGTGTATAAACAAAAAAGATACACAGAATAAAATTAATCAGAAAAATGTTAAACTAAAATATCTCCAAAGTAATATAATATTTTGAAGGCAAGAAAAATGTTTATCACCAAAAATCCAAAATACCTTGACGGTATCCTTTTCTTTTAGAAGTGAGAAGAAAATTGGAATTAGGCCCAGCTCTTACAGAGAGCTCTTCAATTTCTTTATTGAAGCAAAAGTCATATTCAGTCAACACAGGTTTTCCTGATTAAGCTCAGCAGGATCAATAGCGGTATTAACTAAAGAATCACAAAGATACTTGTTTAAACACAAGCAGCCATAAGACACAAGACTGGGCACAACCAACACAAAGGCAATTTCTCTCCCTCAGAAAATGCGAGTGATTGACAAAAGGGAACTTTCTGCAGATTAGAATAACTGTTCTCTTCATGGACACACATTCATAGCAGTATTTAAAAATTACAGATTGGGGAAAACCAGTTCACCTCTTTGGCTTAAGATCCTGATCCAAACCCTTCTGTGGTGAAAGACTCTGGCTCTTTACTGCATTTATGCCTGCTTAATTTGGGTACAAGTTTTACCAGTTGAGTACTCATTTTGACCCTACATGTTTTATTGCAGAGATCTGGAAGATGTTTTCATTAATAATTTTCTTTTTCCAGAAATGATAACTTCTTCTACTGACAAATAGATGTTTAGTGTGTCCTTTTATTTAGCTAGCTTTGCAGGATCCGTAGTTCCACAGTCAATTCCAGCTGCCAACAGTGACTACTGTTACCGAGGAAGTTCATTAAAATATCATGGATCTAGCCAGAATACATGGGGTTGCTTATTTTTATTATAGGCATAGTCTATATACAGGAGTATTTTTAGAGCATTAGGTGATGTGCTTTATTATTAACAGCTAGGTTTGAAGCCTGGAGGTGATACACTATTTTCTCTCATGAAGAAAACTTGGCTAACGCCACTGCTGTTTCCTTAGCAGTCCCTGAAAATTGGTTCCTTTCTAACTCTCTGGAAAGCATCTTGGGTTTTATTTTAAAAGAACAACCAGCAACAAAATTCAAATAATGACAATTCTCCAGTTTTTGGCAGCCAAAAAGCATAAAAGAAGCTCTCTTTGGAGTGAAAACATTCAAGAAAGAAAGGAAAATGCTGAAGAAAGCTGACTAGCAAGAAGTAACGAACAAAGATAAAATTCCTTTAGTCCAAAACCCACCAAGTTTTGATAAAAAAATTTCAAGAAGGTCCCCAGTATCGATACAGGATGTGTTTCTCTAGCCTTGCCACAGTTACTAGCAGCATGAGCTACTCAAGCCATGCCTCAGCACTGTGAAAACTCATTTAAACAGAAATGAGTTTCAATGAGAAAGTTGTGTTTATGTGCTCACTTTTACAAGTACTCTATTTCCATTATAGCAGGATAATTTCATTCTTGCTACTGCTCTATGGATTTTAATAGAGCTACCTATAAAATAGATTAAAGTTCATAATTCGTGTTGTGCAGAAAACCGTGAGACTAGGTTCTGTGTATTTTTGTGAGGTAATTAAGTGGCCCGATTTCCATTAATAAAGAAACTGCCCTAGTTCCCATTAACACCATTGAGGCCGTTCATTAAGATGACTAAAGTTAGAGAGTTCTTCACAGAGCCGAAGCCAAAGTGATGTTCAGTGAAAGTTGAAAATGCACAATGAGGCCCTAATTCTCCACTGCTGCATCTCTCCTGTGGTCATGCACAGCTGGGTACAGTCCGCGTAAAACACTACCCGGCAAGAATTTTGCACATGTGTAGAAAATCAAGACCTGGCTTTTGCAGAAAATATACACTGAGTATCAGGCAAAATGCTGCAATTACCAGACCCTTCGGCACAATGACTTTAAAATGTTAGCAGGCAATTACTACTTCCATTTTACTGATAGGGGACTAAAATAGACAAAGCAAGCTAGGCTAGATGGAAATGCCCAGGAAAATTAATAGAGTTAATTTTTAAAGTGGATTAGTTAAACCACAGACAATTCTATGTAGACATCCATTCAAAACTAATGCTGCTTTTATTCTATCCAGTGTTATTTTATTCTGAGAGTGAATTAGTTTAAATCAAATTGCAGCCAGTTCTGTTGTGAATAAGAGCATGCAAATTGAGGTTCAATACCGTTCACAGACACTTTTCATTTACACCTTTTGTTAATTTAATTAATTGTCCTGAGTTCCTGAGCTCACACAGGAAGCGTGCCAAGGTGCAAAGAGTTAAGGATGAGGCTCTTCAACTGCAGGGTTTGTCCTTTCCAGCAGCCCATCTCTCTTGGAGTGCTGCTCAACCATCCTCATTATCACCAGACGGCACAGCCCTGGGTCCTTGATTCTGTGGGAGCCAGAGGAGGTATTCCTCTCTTTCCCTGTCACCTACGAAGTAGTGACAGCTCGCAGGGAGAGCATTTCATGCATTTAATGGGAGGACCGGACTAACACGCAGCACCTATTGACCAGGGGCCCGGAGGAAGCACTCGACCCAGGAGAGTGCCTTCATTGACCTCTGTAGGCACTGAAAGCAGAGAAGTAGTGTGACACATCACAGGGGACGCGGAGTTATGTTTTCGTGGTCAGCCTGGAAACACGATAGTCAGCTCCACTACTTCACCAAGCTCAGATTTGTGGAAGTGTAACTCAATGATAAACATTAAAAGATGTCACTGAGAAAGATCTAGAAATACCCACTGCATCTTCCTTCCTTCCTGCTTTTTTTTTTTTTAATTATATCCAGCTTGAAATTGTAGTTTCTTACAGCAAGTCTCTGTGCAATTTTTATACTTCCCAAAACTGAAGTAAACTGAAGGGATCTACTGGAGTGATCGCATTGCACGCCTCAGGGCAGCGCCATTCTGTCCCTATGTACACAGTTATTGTAGTACCGCAGCAACCACCTATAGATCAGCCCCGACTTTGACACATTGGCAAGAGTCCTACAGCCCAGTTAATAGTCAAATACTCCTTCATGATGCAAAAATGTGTGGAATGCCGCGCATCCACTTCCACCAGTGTGCAGCCACTGTCTAGGTAAAGCCACTCGTTTTAAGGCCTCTCCACCTTTTTTGAGCGTTATTTCCTTCAGCATCGTAACACATGGTTTCCTCAGCTCTCTGCTCTTTCTTCAGTCTGTCCATCCCACCTTGGAATGAATTTAATCAGAAACCATCTTAACCTTCCAGTTACAATCACATGAGAGAGAAAAATCAAGACAAGCTTTTCTCTCCTTTTTCAGCTTTTCCTGGCAGTTAATGATGAGTCCATCAAGAAAAACATACAGTCTCATTGTCCGTTGTCCGTGAATGTGGATTGTCTTTCTCCACTGTTCTTAGAGCTGCCTAATAGGAGAAAGTAACTTAAAACTAATATCCCTCAGAGGCTGCTTACTGGGTGAAGGAAATGGGATGCAAACGTTTGTTTCATAAGGAGAGGGTAAAGTATAAAAAAACAGCTCTAAGACTAAAAGTAAGAGTGAGTTCTGTGTCGAGTAAAGAAACTCGGAACAATCTTAAGTCTCCTCGAAGAGAGCTGCTGGGTAAAACTGCAGCTCCTTCAGGAGGCCACGCTAATTTTTAAAATGTTCTTTAAAACTCCTAGAACCGTCCTACAGCTAGGTAAAAGGGGCGATCCTGAAATCTCGGGGAAACGGCAGATTTAATTTTGGGGACGGGGGGGCAGACCGCTTCTCTACGGCAGCCGGCTCTATAGATGTAGCGAGAAATGTCCCGTTTTCCTTATTTCGCAAGCCAATTCTGGAAGCGCCCCCACCGTTCAGCCCCTGGCGGGGGGCTCCAACCCCACCGGCCCCGGAGCCCCGCCGGCGGTGGGCGAGGGCGGGGGCTGCCCCGGGGCCCCACGGCTTCCAGGCGGGAGTCAGGCAGCGCCGGCGGGTCGGGCCGGCTTTTTCCCTTTGGAAAGAACGGAGAAAGAGGGATTTCTCCGGGCTATCAAACGCGTGCTTGTCAACGCTGCTTGCTGCTGGCAGAGCGGGTAATCCCTCTGCAGCGAGCGCGCCGGGGAGCCACGCTTCACGGGGCCACTGGAGAAAGAGACACGCGAGTCACAGGGCGTATTTCCACCGGGGACCTAAGCAAAACAAGACGCTTGGCCCCGCCACGGTGGCTCCCCGGGCGCGGAGGGCCCGCCGCAGTCCCTGCCCGGTCCGTGGGTCGTGGTGCTGGCCCTGCCCGCGGGGGGCCGTGGAGCCCCCACGGAACCCCACGGAGGCCCCCCCACGCCGCAGCGCACCTGCCGCGGCCGGCGAGCCCGGGACCTGGCGGGGGTGCTGGCGAGGCGCCCAGCAAGGGCCTGCGTCCCGGGAAAGCCCGTAATTCCTCCCCTAAGGAGCAGGTAGACATAATTTTTTTTTTTTTTTTAAAAAAGGCAAAAAGAAAATAAAGAAAAATAAATTAATCTGGGCAAACTGAAAATAGTAATTGCCTGCTAACATTAGGAGCTTCCCGGAGGAGGGACTTCAGCAAGGCTGCCAGGAGGATTTAGTAGCCGGATCCACGGCAAACAACGCTGACATAAGCCCTTCTCGGGGGGGTAAACATAGGATAGCTCAGATTTCTGTAGGAGAAAAGCAGGGGAGACTTGTGGCCCAGGAAAAAGGGGGAAAAAAAATCGTAAGGCAGCAGGAACTATTTCCAGAGCGAGCAGAAATTACAAATCCAGCGGCAGCGACGCGTGACATTAAAGATTTCTGTGCAAAACCCCGAGACAGCTCGGAAACGCACCGATATCCCCGGGCGATGGAAATATTTTAACGGGGATTCAAAAAAACACTCTCGAGTCTGTTGCCCCGTTTCGGAAGCGTTTGCAGGCGCATCTCCAGCAGCTGCAGCCCTGGAGAAGTAACGCGGACTTTTAACTCAGACCTACCAAATCTCGCTCGCCCTCCTTCAAAAGGCGATTCCTGCGGCGGGGCATCGTTTCCCGGCCGCTCCCGGAGCGTCCCGGGCGGCGGCGGGAGCGGGCCCGGCCCTCGCAGGTCCTTCGAGTTCTTACAGCACAGGCAACGAATGGAAGTTTTTGTATTTTTTATTATTATTCTTTAACCTAGAAAACCCCACGCCAAGCAGTAAAACTGCTGACTCTGCTCCCAGATTTCTAAAGCGCTTGTGCTTGAAATTTGAAGTCGGGCGCCGCAGGCTGCTTCTGCTATTCCACTTCTCCGGAAAGGTCCCAATACTTTTTGGGGTTGTTCTTTGGTTCGGAGGGGGTGTGTGTTTTGGTTTTGGTTTGGGTTTTTTTTTCGGTCAGATCCCATCAAAGGGGCTATTGTAGGGGGGGGAGGCGATGGGGCTGCCCCGGCCGAGCGGTACCGCTCGGCCGGGGCAGCCCCATCGCCTCCCCCCCCCTCCGGCCGCGAATCATCCGGGCTGCTGTTCCCAGGAAGGTGGCAAAGGGGACGGAGGGGGGGACCAGACAGAGGGGGACGGTCCCCGAAGGTGAAAGATGATTAAATTTCTGCGGAGAACATAACACTCTGAATGTATTTTATCAGGCATCCATAATTTGAAAACACAAAACAAACTAAACCGGGGGAGGGGGACGGACGACGACACCCAAACAAAAGCAAAATAAAACCCGCCTGTTACAGCTCCGATGGTAACCGAGCCGCTAAACTTCCTCCAAGTCCTTTCCAGCCGGGATTATCGCCGTGCATTGGCTCCCGGCCCTGCAAGTGCCCGCGGGAGCCCTGCGGGACGGGGAGGACGGGGCTGCCCGCCTGGCCGGGCCGGCATTTATACCTTTCCCGGGATTTACACGACCCTCAAACCCGCGCTCCTGTGCCCTACAAGACACCCCGCGGCATCCCGGGAGCGGCGGGCAGGGCTGGCGCTGACCCAGCTCGGGGCTTAAGGTCCGGGGGCAGCGAGACCCCCCCCAAATGCCGGGAGCGATAGCGGGGCCGCTCCCCGCCCACCCCCTCCGGCGGGATGGGAAGGCTGGGAGCCAGATCCCGCTTCTTCCCC
>VFFE01005840.1:184789-205890 GCA_008921705.1 Burhinus oedicnemus
TATTTAAAAAAAAAAAAAAACAAACCCAACACAACTCTCCCAAACCTGTATGTCAGTTAGCCATTTGTCTAAATCTTTAAATATAATCTTATTCGCTCCTGCTTTAAGAAACCTTTATTTTTTAATCTATAATTTAAGTTGCAAATTAATCAGTCTAGTTTCCTGAAAAGGGAACAGACAGTCTGGATTATTCACATTTTAAAATTACTTGTTAGAACGAGGCCATTAGGAGAGGGAATAGGCCCATGTCGTGTCAGCTAGTGAAGTCAGTGATATGTTCAAAGAATTTCAGTGAGAAAATATTCCGTGGGAAGGCTGGAAGGATCCAGCTAACTGGTTGAGCTGCTTGGTCTTGAAATTACAGACCAAAAGCTTAAAATACAATCTGTCTTGTAAAAACGGGCACTTTGTTTATGCCCTTCAGATTAAATTATTTATTTACTTTTTTATATCTTGATTTTTATTTTTTGGGCTTTGATTCAATACTTAGCCTTGTTCCTGTTTTACTGGAGGTATCTGGAGATCTATGGATATCTGCAATTGACACTATGTTTCAACAAAAAGGAACTGAGTGAAAATAAAGAACCCAACTTCCTTGTAGTAGTAAAATAAAAACCAGAAAGTAAAATTTGAGAGCGGGATTGCGAGGTGCTGAATGTCAGTGGTAACTGCGTGGCACGCACCGCACCATATTAGGCCTGTTACCTCCCTGGTCTGAACAAAAGCTAAAAAGAAATTTTAAATACTGTAATCATGGTGAGAGCATCACTTGTGTCACCTGCAGTACTCTTTTTAATAACTAGTAGTTGTAATTGTGCCCTTGCGTAGGTTCTGGCAAAACAGAGTGACAGGGGTGTTTTCAGCTAGAGAAACAGGGGCAAGAGACAACAGTTGTTTGTCCCATTTTATTGTTTACTTCTTGAAAACCACAAACATTATAAAACAAGTCCTACAGAGCCTTTGGAAATTACCCAGGGCCATGCAGTTTTTAGCTATTAGTCACTCTCACTGAGATGGCTTGTACTGTGTCTGTGGAAAAGATGAAGTCTGAGAAAAGTACAGGATGTAGTCACACGTAAAATGGGGAATTCTGACGAAAAATTAACACGCGCACCACCGTTTGTACAAGGAAAGCGCCGAAAGCAATAAGCGGATTGAAAAAAAAAGTATTGGCGTAAAGATGAGCGCGCGCTGTATTTTGTTCAGAAAGCCCCGCCATTTTTCTGCAATACGCCAAGGACAAAGTCATCGGTCCTCTTCCAGCTCCTTGACATTCAGCTCACTGAAGTTTCCAAGTTGGAGGTTTAGTTTCGCTTCCGCCTCCCTCCCTCCCTCTCTCCCTCCCTCCCTTCCCAAATCACAGCTCTGCTCTCCAGAGTCCCTCGCAGAGACTAAGGCTGGCGAAGCGGGGCTGCGGAGGAGGGTGTAAGCCTTACCTAACTTACACACGTGCAACCTGGGCGAAGCCGGCTGGGGCTGCCGGACGGCTGACGGCAGTGAGGTGGCCCAGATGATAACTAAGAGAAAAATTTGGCTTGCAGAATGCCATTCGCCAGTGGCCAAAGCTTGTGCAGCCCTGGTTTTAACTGATGCCAAGGGATGATCTCTTGCACTGAAATAACATTTGTGTAGTCAACTCAGTCATCTATGTATGCTCCAGATATTGCTACCATGCAAAATAGTTTTCATTCATAGATTAATATATTAATACCACCTTTTGAGTTGTATTTTGTACTTTTCCAGCACTTTTTCATAGTTCTGTGAGCCACCCTCAGTAACAGAAAAGATTTTTACTGACAGAGGAGCTAAACTCTTTCTTTTTCACAGCGTTTAGCTTCATGTCCCTGCAAACTAGGCCTCTCGCTAACTTAAAATACTGTGGACTGTGCAGTTATTTTTTCAGTCGAGAATGAGAATAGAATATTCAGCAGCCAAATGACATGTCGAAAATTAATAGGCGATTAAGAAAGAGGGATACTGCTGGGTGTGTGTCCACAGGGACACCTACTGGTAAAAGCAGAAAAAAAAAATGTTGCAGCAGGGTCTGCATCGATCCCTGTGCAGACCTGGCCTGCCAGCTCTCCGTTTGTGTTTGCTGTTAAAAAGAAAGTCCAGAAAGTTACGCGTTTCTCTCATTTCATGAAGATGTCACCTCTGCACTATCTTCGAGGCCAGAGCTATGCTGAGCCTTAATAAAGCAAAATTGTGGTGCTGCTGCTTGCATCGCTAGAGAGGAGACGGCGTTAGTCCTTAGACAAAGTCTGGGAGGCAGATGCTCACGAAAGAATTAAGCCGGGAATGTCCTAATGATAGGGGAAATTGAAACCATAAGGCTGAGCTCAGTGGAAAGTATATCAAATTAAAGTTTCTAGTACTTGTAAGCCTTTATTTATATGAGTCTCTTATCTCAAAGGGATCTGCCAAATTAGAAAAAGCGGAAATACTGCAAATGACAGTGGATCATCTGAAGATGCTGCAGGCGACGGGAGGTAAAGGTAAGGAGCGGACGGTTTCTTTTCTAATATTTGGGGAAATCTCAGCAAAAAAAAAGTGCTTTGAGGAGCTGTGATAGGCGTTTCCAGATTAAAGGAGTGGAAATCAATGCTAATGGCAGGATTGAACTCGTGGGAAAGAACTACTGGGACAAAAGAAGCACTTGACCCTGGGCTTGTGTTTGCTTTCATAACACTGTGGGAGTAAAGGCTTCATTCACAGGCAGCCCAGTCAGAGATTTGTTTGGGGTTTCCAAAGAGCACTGAAATCTGCACAGGGAGACAAAACAAATACACAAACACCAAACATAAACAGGAGGTTTGTGGCAACAATTGTGTAGCCCAAAACTGAGGCTAAACCTCATTATCCAGCAGCTATACTGAAGGAAGTGGACAGAGAGGAACTTTCATTATTGTTTATGTATTTCCTTTGTTCTGGAAAGACTTCTAAACGCCAGGTTAGACCATCTTATTCACTGGAACAAAACCCAGTCTTGCCCTGTGCAGCTCCAGGTATCTGATAAAGCAGACAAGCAGACATGCCTGCTCTCTGCACTCATATTTATATATTACATTTGTGTGTCAGAGGTCTGGGTAGCTCCCTGTTAGTGGGTGCTGGCGTGACGCAGGGGCTGCCCTGGCTGACCCACGAGATCAGCCGGCTGCTGGGAGTCAAGCGTACCTCGCTTGTGCAAGCTGACTGTCCCAAGGCTGGAGGCCAAATGATTTCAGCCACCCACGAGGTATTTCTGTAGAGTCATGATTTTGGAACTTATTTGGAGTGAAAAACTTGCTGGCCTCCTGTGAGCACAGTCCCGTGTGCCGTGCCGTTGACTGTGGTTATGGTTCAAACTGTCGAAACAAGCCGATTTTTCATTGACCCGTCCTGCCTGTAGGTGAAGGCTAGAAAAGAGGTAGCTGCTGCTTGCTCTCTTCTTTCTTTGATCAAACTGAAAAGTTTTTAGCCCGTGACTGAATTACCGTTCCTCTCTGTACCTTGCAGGAATTACAGAATTCAACTTATAATCAGTGCATGCTTAACAACAGATGGTTATAGGAAAGCATGTCGAAGGCTGGTGTTCTGTTATTTGTGAAAATTAACACTGAGCTGACATATGTATTTTTTAGGTGTTAAGAGGCTTTTGCTAGGAGTCCATTTCAGCTTAAAATTTATGGGTAACTTGTTCTATAAGAGGTGAAAGGGATTTTATTGCCCTTGATATAACAGATGCATCTCTTGATTCCTTGGAAAATGTACAAGATCTAAAAAAAAAAAGTTAATTTTATATCTAAAATCGTCCTTTAAAAAGGACTATTTAGGTGGTAAAGCTACGCTCTGAAAAGTTACGAAATGCCAGAATTGATCGTGCTTGTGCAATTTGAATTCAGATCCCGTGTGTGTGTGTGTGCGCGTGATGGTGCCGGCTGTAATTGCGTGGTTGCGTGCTGACTTTCCACAAGCTCTGTCTCACTTGGTGCACGGGGCGATCGACGCTCAGCTGCTGAGGGAAGCCGGGGTTGTTTGGCTTCAGCCTCCCCGCGTGACGTGCAGCTGGGCAATCCCAGCCTGACCCCTGCTTCACGCTGCGCATCGCTCCTCTTAAAAGCTGCAGCAGCTCTCACCCCTCTGGTGGCTGCACCTACAGCGGGAGAGGCAGGAGGTCAACCCTCCTTCCCCTGTCTCCCTGCCCAAAAAAAGTATGTGAGGGATTATTTTATAACTGGGTCAGGTCGGGTGGCCCAGCTAGCGGGGCAGGGGACGAAGTGCCTGGGATGGGAGCTGCCGGGCAGAGAGAGGTGTCGGCAGAGCCCCGGCCTCCGGCTGCGACCAGACAAGCCAGATTTTCTTAGCAGTTCCAGGTCCTGCAGCCTCTTCCTTGGTCTGCCACCGCTGCCGTGCCTCTCCCTGCCCCGGCTGACACCGGTGTGCCTGCGGCTGCCCGAGGGCTGTGCAGGGAAGGGTGAAGCGTCGGGGGGTGGGAAGAGGCGATGCTGGCTTATACCCGCAGCCGCCTTCCACACCGTGGTCCGTCGCGGGTGGCACATCGATATGATACCCAATCGTTTCACAAATACTATGACTTTTTCTCCTTGTGACCCAGAGATAAGAGTAATCTCACTGCACGGTTTAAGAAACTTTAAGAAAAATAGGTTTGCGAGTTAGTACCAGGCGAAGTTTAAGTCTGCATTTCCTGCTTGCTCACTGTTTTACTTTGCAACCTAAGTAACAGCTTCAAATATAATTTCTTAGGGTGCTTTTAAGGCAGATATTTGTTTTATTTGCAAGTGTAGTTATTCCCACTTTGTAACTCATCTTTTGAGCCATAAACTTTTTTGGATCAGCAAAAAAATGAGTTCCATCATTTTTCCTATGGACAAAAGCTATTACCGCAGCAGGGAGAAATGGGTCCTGATACCCTTATGCTCCCCTGTGTTGAGGGCTGGGGAGAGCTTGTCCTCTTCCTCCTCAGGCAGAAATGGAGGACACCCACCATGGGGAATGCCCGGGGCTAGGAAAGCCGGGGTGGAGCCGGCCGCTGCTCAGCACGCTGAGCCCGCGGTGGGCACGGCGGAAGAAAACCCGACGTGGCTCCCATCCCTTCTCTGCTTTTGGGAGCTGCCCGGGCAGGCAGGCTGCTGCCTCTGAGGTCCTGCATGGACTCTGCGTTTCCGCCGCCCTGACGCAGGTGCGGGCAATGGTCTCCTGTTCACATTGCATTATTATTTTGGCCTGGGGCCAGGGCTTTTCGCTGACCGTGCAAGCAAGCACAGGGGAGGAGTAGTTTGTCAACAGCGAGTAGCTTGCTGTGACCTCAAGTGTTGTTTCCGTGCAGCCTCACTGCAAATGTAGCTTGGGTGACTGACACCTGGGTCAGCAACACGGGTTAATATAGCCCAATTGACTTAGCCGGTGTCCTGTGTGCAGAGCAGGTGGGTTACCAGGACAGCTGAAGGAAAACCAAGACTCCCCATTCGCTACAAAACGCCGGCGTGTATGCATGTGGGTGGCAGTGGAGGATGTTCTTGGGTTTTGGAAAGAAACAAGAAACGGCATTTTTAAGTCTCTCTCAGAAGAGGGAAGCCAGCAAAGGGGAAACCTGGAAAAGATAACCATCAAAATCAAAACATAATGGAGCCTGGGAGTCCCAGCTCTCATCTCCCCTCTGTTTGCATGTCTCGGCCACCGTAGGAGCCTGAGAGGGAGCCAGGATCACCAGGGCTTTGGGACAGCTCATCGCAGAGCCAGCAGCTCAGACTCAGGGGAAGCTGGTAACAGCCGCATCCCCCACGTCTCCTCCAGTCCGGAGGGAGGGAGGCCGGGAAGCCCTGGCTTGAGCCGCACGCTCTCAGGACTCCCAGGCTGGCTGACTTGTGGCCAGAGTTGGGAGGCAGCTTTGGCTGCGTCTCAGCCTCTCTGAAGCCGCCGGAGGTCCTGGAGCCTCCGGCGCAGAGGCAGTCCCCACGCCAGGCTGGCTGGCACCCGAGCAGGTACCCTGCTAGCTTGCCACCGCTGGCCTGCCTGGCGTTTGTTTCTTGGGAGTTCACTCAAACCGCGGCGTTTCCATAGATCCCTTGGTCACAGGGGACCTGGCAGGAAAAAAGCTGCGAGGAGTCAGGGCTTGCTGAGACGAGTCCTCGACCCCTCGTGCCCACTGATCTGCTGGCCGAGCCGGCGTTTGTCTCGGGTTTCGTATGGCCTCAGATGAGCAAGGCAGCCTGTGCCAGAAGTGCCATCGTAATCTGGCAAGGAGGGGTATATAGCAGGCAGGGGCTTTGTGGCAACATCTGTAAATTTGCCCAAGTTAATTCTATAATGCAGGCATGTAGCGACAGAAAGGCTGCTTTCTAGCTTGAAAGTTGATAAAAGTGAAACCAGCCATTTAAGACGCTAAGATTTTTCAGAAAGACTGAAATTATTTCATGTGAGAGAGTGCAAGGCCTAATATAGGTATTGCTGCCAGAATCCTCCATAATAAGGGCACTTGTTTATGTCTATATATTAACACACATCATAGTCACGCGTACCTACAAATTTTCACTGAAAGCAAGAGGAAAAAATCACCGTGACAGCTTGGGAGTGGATAGGACATTATTCCCCCAAGGAGACTACTTTTAAACTAAAATGGGAAAATTCCAAAAACTGCAATAGGTTTTTGTAGTTGACGAGCTGCAACTTAGGCACTAGATTTGATGCTAGACCCTTTTAGAAAGGGAGTATCTTTTCATGTGCATTTAATAAGACAATTTTTTTTTCAACTGCTTTTTTGTCCCAACCCTGTGGAGCTCCAGTTGCTGTTTGTTGAAATACCTCATGGGCCATATGACTGTCAGTCTTCCATCTCCAAATTAGCGATGGCATTGCATAAAACGTTTTCTTAGTAAAGCTTTTTATTGTGTGTGTGCAGAGTCATGACAAGATGTTTTTAGTTTGCAGTTAAATAACACCGTATGTCATATTGTCTTAATGACTCTGTGAAGTAGATGGGACCCCGGCAGCAGTTAGAACAACTATCTCACAATGTCGAGAAATAGTTGGAGGGCGTTACGAGGAATGCCAGCGTAGGGAAGAAAAGGCAGGGTAGTACAAGCGAGCTCTCTGATCTCCAGCCTGTTTCTTTGTGTGGATAAACGTCTGGTTCACACACACGCGCAGGGTCAATACTGTGCTGCAGCAGCTGGCTGAGGACTTTCAGGAGAGGCATCGTGTGTCTTTTTGAGTATCACGAGTACTTACGGATTTAATCCTTTTCATTTGTATATTGTCTGCAAAACCAACTGCAGCCTATTGCATTACAGGGATGGTCACACAAATCATTTACAGATCAGAGAACAAACTTTTCGCGTTGCAAATCTTAACCCGTAACTGGGAGATCCGGTGGCTGAACGGGGACTGGGTTAGCCACGTCACCTAACGTTGGCTGGGAAGTCGGCTCGACGCTCAATGTGTCTTTTGCCCTCCCCTTGCAGGTTATTTTGACGCTCATTCCCTGGCCATGGATTTCATGAGCATTGGCTTCCGGGAGTGCTTGACAGAAGTCGCAAGGTACCTGACTTCGGTGGAAGGTCTCGACACGTCCGACCCCCTGCGCGTTAGACTCGTGTCTCACCTGAGCACCTGTGCCTCTCAGAGGGAAGCCGCCGCCATGACCTCCTCCATGGCCCACCACCACCACCCCTTGCACCCTCACCACTGGGCAGCCGCCTTTCACCACCTCCCGGCCGCTTTACTGCAGCCGAACGGACTCCATGCCTCCGACGCCGCCCCGTGCAGACTCTCCTCAGACGTGCCCCCCCACCACGGCTCTGCCCTGCTCACGGCCACCTTCGCCCACGCTGACGCCGCCCTCAGGGTCCCCTCCGCCGGCAGCGTCGCTCCCTGTGTCCCCCCCCTCTCTACCTCCCTCTTGTCCCTCTCGGCTACCGTTCACGCCGCAGCGGCGGCAGCCACGGCCGCTGCCCAGAGCTTCCCCCTCTCTTTCACCGGCGCCTTCCCCATGCTTCCCCCCAGCGCGGCCGCCGCCGCCGTGGCTGCGGCGACAGCCATCACCCCTCCGCTGGCCGTATCGGCCACCGCCAGCCCTCAGCAGGCTGGCAGCGGGGGCAGCACTAAACCCTACCGACCCTGGGGGACTGAAGTTGGAGCCTTTTAAGTCCCCCCCTCGCCATCCTCTCCCTTCCCGGGCCGGCTCCCTCCTCTCCCACGCACCCCCCACGCACCCCCACGCACCCCCACACCCACGCAGCAGCCGGTGGGGCTTGGCCGGTCCTCCCTGCTCAGCCCTGCCGAGGGGCTGCCTTCCCCCAAAGGGCCTGCGCGGTGCCGGCAAGTCCGCCGAGGAATGGCACAGCTGTCCTCCGCCTTTCGGGCCTCGGAGAGGACAGGGGGTGATAATCTTCTTCTTCTTCTTTCTGGGTTTGTTTCGCTGGAGGCACCCTGAGGGAGCAGCGATGGCTTTCAGACAGAGCGTGACCATATCGGCATGTAGCGGTGTCCTGGGAAATACGTAGACGCTAGAACTAATAATTCTCCAGCTATGCATCCTTGTTTGGCAGAGAGGCGAGGGATCGCACCTACCGGGTCTCCCCAGGCTAGAAAAAGAGTTTGAGTTTCATAAGTGCCTGACATTGAAAAAAAAAAAAAAATAAAAAAATTATATATGTGTGTGTTCTGCTAAAACAAATAACATTGCACAGGTATGGAAATGGTATGGGAGAGAGGGGAAATCCTGCACTCAACTTCAGGACTTGGCTATCTGTCCAAAGAAGAGCGTGCTCTTGAAGGGGAGAGGTTTTTTTAGCCAAAAGATTGCGGAGGAAGAATGTTCAGTTCGACAGGCCTAGTTCTTACTTCCTTAGTTCACTTTCTTTGTACAGACTTGCCAAATTGTGACATCTAGCATAGCATTGGTAAAAGCAATTATCTTAACAGTGCTGGGATTAATGAACGTTTCAGCACTGCCTGTGAGCCTTGAGGCACCCTTTTTTATGGCTTAAATATGGTGCTAGCTCGTATCTGCACAAACAGTGAATTTGTCATGCACCCAGAAGTAACCACCTATTTAAATTGTGCACACTTGGATACGGTTGATTCGTGCCAATACAAGAGACTCAGTGTTGCCAGAGTTCAAATTAACTTATTTAGCTGTATTTGGACATTTACTTTTAGCTGATTCTGTGCAAGATCCCTCTTCTTTTCACTATCAGCTACAGGGAGAACGATCACTCTGGGTATGAATGAAGTTACGGTAGGGACAATTTTTAAATTGGCTATTAACACGCCAACATTGTAATGTGGGTTTGATTCCAAACCAAAATGAATGTATTAAAGGGTATGTCAGTAAATTATTTTGTCAATACCCAGACAACTAGTGCTGCATAAAGTGGTTTGCTTTCATTTTTTATTACAGTGACTTAAAATAACCTAAGTATTTTAATACATCCAGTCAAGAACTAGAGATTTTATGTAAAAAAAAAATAAAAAATAAAACACAGCATGTATTATTATGCACTTGATTTCTCTGCTGTGTGGAGAAAGCAATAAGCATTGAGAATGTTAAACATTATGCAAAATATACTTTAAAATATTTGTTTTAAAAATACTGTACCTAGTCGGTCTTTTATGCATTACTTTGTTAACCTTTTTTCTATGCAAAAGTCTTTACATATCACTAATTAAACGAAGTCCTTTTTGACTGCGTTTTATGGATGATTTGTTGCAGTTTTTGTTTGCTCTTGAGGAATATTTGTGGACGCAAAGTTGGTTTCTGCCACTGGTAACGGCTGCTTCGTCTTCTGCTCCCCTTGCTCATCGAGGGAGCCCGTCTCATACAGCGTGCTCTGAAATAGGCAGAAAAAAGCAGTCAGTAAAGCAGCACTGGTTTTCAAGCTTGTAAACTGGTTCTGTGTTGATGGTACATGATACAAATCCATCTGTCCATCCTGGAGAGCCCCAAAAGTCATTGGGGTTTCTAGGTTCAGCTTTCCTTCAGATCCTCACTAAGATCCTGTGTTTAGAAGGGGAAAATTTTAACCAAATAACATCATTAAATATCTGGATTGAGAGAAGGTAGTTTTTACCCCCAGTTTTGACTTTCTAATTTATCAGCTCTCACTGAGGCAAGGGTTTGTTATTCTCTCATCTGAGACCTGCAAAGCCCATCTGTAGAAGGTGTGTAAAGCTCTGTCCATAAGGATGGGCGCAAAGTTGTAACGTGTCCGAAAGACACTAGAAGATTATTATGCCGAAGTAACAGCTGACAAGACTGAGGCACAGAAACGGTGTGACCACCCTTCAGCCAGACAGGCTTCATCTGTTGCCGAAATGCAGCCTCAGCTCAGTGGCTCGCTCCCCATCTTCCCTTTCTCCCCAATGTTGAACATGTCACCCATCACCACCCGCATCAGCCGGTCTCCAGCCCCCCGCCCGGCGAGGAGGGATTGTGGTGTGCCTGAACAGCATGCCGTCCCGTGGAGAAAATGGACAAAAGAGGGGGAAGAAGGCTCTCTACCCCTGCGCTGTAAATCATGCTCGATCTTCTCTCCAGTTTTACTGTTTGGAGGGGAATTAGACATTTTTTGTTTCATGACATAAATGCTGCACTGCTGTACTGGCATGTTTAGCAGCACCTGGTTCAGGTACCATTAACTTTCCATATGAGTAGTTTCAAGAATAACGATGACATTAGTGAACTGGCAAGTAGATAAAAAGTGGGCTTTATTTACATGAAAAAGAGCACGTTTCAACCCTACTTGACTTAAAGCTGTTAACTATTAACCTGCTGTCTAAGAGCCTGGTAGGAGGTGTCGCATGCATTATACGGTGTTAAAAACGGGCAAGCACAGACTTGGTTCCACCTAAGGGCTTCAGTGCAATTGATGTGCCCCAAAACATCACCATTTGTTACCCCAAATGCAACATTTTGCTTCATTCTGAAAAAAGGGAGTTTGAAAAAATATTTCTAAGAAAGAGACTGATTAGATGAAAGCATCGTTATTTTAGCATCCTGAAACAACGCACCATGGATGGATTTGTGCAGGCGGTGTGTTTGGGCTTATGCAATTTTCACTGTCATGAAACAGGCCAAATTCACAGATGCCGAGTTGCCGATGTCTCCTCTCTTTTCTTGTTTTGTTGTGTTGTGTTTTGGTTTGTGTTTTAATCGGGATCACCTGCAGAGACCAGCACATGAGGCAGGAGCTCAGCCTTCATGCCTGTTTAGTCCTGAGCTTCTGTTGGGACTGTTACCTCTGTGATAGCAGATGAAGATTTCCCAAGTGAGAAATTAATGGAGGAGAAGCATATTTCACACGTGCCGTTGGAAAGACATCAGAGGGTAACAGCTTCTGATGGCTTTGGTTGTAGCTGTGCTAGCAGGTCAGAGCTGAAGGAGTCCACACATTTTTTAAAACAGAGCAAGGGAAAGCTGTTTCCTTGGCAGAACTGCGATCCAAAAGGTAGGACTCGTGGCTTTGCACGCAAGCTTACTTCGGCCCTTTTCTATCTTTATCTGCATTCCATGATGAATGGACCTGGAGGAAGAAGAAAGTTTGTAATTTATATAATTTAGGACTAGATCATAGCACAAAGCGCAAGACAGCAAATCAGGCTGCTTGCTCAACTGTAAGCACTTGGCTTTGACTAACTTTTCAATGGGTGGGTTTGCAACCTTAAATTCCAGTTATCAAGAGGATCAAAGGAGGTTATGCAATTTCCTAGAATGTTTTTCTGCAGAGGAAAAAAGCTAAAAACCAATTCTGTCAGTCAGCATTAGCAGGCTTGAAACCTTAGCCCTCAGCAGCGCGAAGAAAAAGCACTTGGGCTGCGGGACTAACCCTGTCAGGCAGCACCGAGAGGAGATGATGCCCCTGGGGAGGAGACGGGCCACTGAGGGGCGGTGCTGCCCGTCCTGCCTTTGCCCTGGTGGCAAGTGGAGGAAATCCGGCATTAGCTGTGGCCCCAGAAGAAATACCGGCCGCTGTGGCCGAGGGCTGACTGCATATATTCAAAGCAGAATAATCGCATCCTGGCTGTGACTACATCTGCCTGAACAACTGCCAGGAGGTGCCAGTTGGTGCTGCTGCCTCCTTTGTGGCAGTCTTCACAATGCTTGTTTGCAGCTATTCTGAAAGATGATACTTCAATCAGGATGTCACGAGATAAGTAAAGGGCATTTACCGAAGCCTGGGACGTGGATATTGGCAAATTCTTAGGGCTACTGTAAGTGAGAAATTTCTTCTTCATAACAGAAAAGGCCACTAGCGTCTTTTCATCACAAGATACTACATAAGAAAATACTACTGAAGTGTGAAGTGGATTGTTACCAGCTCTGTAGTCACCAGTCTCATCTGCTTCTATAGGCACAGATAGCCCGAGAGCACACAAATGAGGACCTGAGCGATGGAACACTCACAGGTAGTTTTGTCAAACTTCGAGAAAAGGTGAAGAAATCGGTACAGCTTTGTGTGCAAGCTTCATGTGCCCAGCCTCCAGTGTGTGAGGCTACTGCCTGAACCTAAGTGTAATTTTACCCAACGCTGAAATTTTCACTTGTGCTCTGTTCCTCTGCTTCACCATTTTACACAGCAAAGACTTGTGCATTGGAAGCTCATGTGTAAAGGTGTCAAAAAGGATGACCGCAGCAACCCATCCGACCGTGACCAGAAATAATATGCAGAGGAGCACCAGGCAGGTGCTAGAAATGCTAGGATCTCAACTTGAGGGTAAACCCAAGCTTTCCTGATTTACAAATGAAACAAAACTTTGACCGATAATTATCTGAAAAGAGGTGTTTTGGTTTGGGTTTTGTCGGCTGTTGTTTTGGGAGGGTTTTTTGCCTCTGGTAATTGCTACTACTGGAAGTTGCAAAGTGCTATTAATGTGTAAATACAATCACTTAGTCGGCATTCAGTTGCCTAAATATTTGCCATGTTCTAAGCTGGGCTCCAGCTGTCACTCTGGAAGGTGCAGGTCTCCCCCGTGTCACCTCTGTCAGCCCTGTGCAAACACCTGGGAAACCCAAGGTTACTTAAGTGGCACTAAATGCGTACGGCCAGGCAACTGAATTTCTCCTTCTCTATCTTGCATCATCTGTGGAGAGATAGGATTTGAAGCTTAATAATCTTTTCACATGTGATTTAATTTTTTCAAAGAATCAGCCTCCTTCTCACCTGAAGAAACCACAGAACAGTATCACAATCATTTGATGATAATGTGTTGTTATCATCTATTGATCTTGTAAACTAAGACCAGTCAACACCTCATTCAACACTAACTTCAGAATTTCTCTTAACGGTCTGGCTGCAGTAGCGGTGATGATTATAAGATGACGTCAATGTACTTTCTTTTTAAATGGATCTTTTTCTGAATTCATGGTGGCAGTGCAAAGCTGGGACACATGAATTAGTGTTGTACCCTAGAAATCCAAACATCAGAAGCAAAAGGAAATGATATGGAGAAATAAAAGGAAATGTGTCTCGCTGAATTACTTTCATGGTCTGGAGAGACAGGCTCCTTTTTTACAGCTACAGCTGCTGATACTGCATTCAGGCAAAGCTAAATGCTTTAGACGATGCTTAGCCGAACGCTATTACTTATTTTACAGGAAAATCCTTCTGAGATGTTGACTTAACTTTGCTTTCCACACAATCCATATTTAGCATTTTTCTGTTCTACAAAGGAAAGTCGTTAGGGTGAAAAAAATACCTCGATGCAACATTGAAATTGTGATTGCAATCGCCTAACAGCTGGGAAATTTCTAACTCTGCACATGTCTTCGTATGTATTAGGCTGCAAGACCTCCTTCTATGGAATTAGCACACTGCTCTGGAAATAGTATATTACTGGAAGATGTAAGGAAAGGTGTTTTACCTGTAAAGAATACCCAAAAAGAGTATTCTGTATTACTGTGTAGTAGGTGAAAATCTAATAAATTACTACAAGGCAATGCATAAACCTAAGGAGACAAAATTACGATTACTTAAAGGCTGTATTTTTTTTTTTTTCATATATCAGAGAGCCAAGGAAGTTTATTTTTCTTTAGGAGAAGGACTCTCTTTTGGGGAGTTTAAAACAAAGCCTTATTGCATTTAAGGTACGCTCTTTCAACTAGATTAACAAGATGAAGTCTGTTGTGTGTGGATAGCTCAAATAGTTTTTAATGACACTTCCCAGCACAACGCTTGGGTTTAATCCACAGGCCTTAAAATAAAACAACATTGTTTCTCTCCCCACCCCCTCTCCCTCTGCTGCTTTCTAAATGTATTTTGGTGGAGAAGGGAGTTTATTTTGTTTGGGTTTTCTTGGGTTTGTTTTTCTGAAGAGGCACCAGGGTGGCAAGGGGGAGCGGTGGCGGGGCATGCTGGCTCCTTGGGCGCGAGGAGCATCTCCTTTCCTCTGGGTAGGCAAAGCCGCTTCCTTGCCTTTTCCCTCCCCTGCCCTCTTTTTGGGCAGCCGTCCCACTAGGCAGTCCCCTCCCTGCTTTTCCGACAGAAAGGAAAGGAATATGGGTTGCAACCCCAGCAAAAGACTGCGGTTTCACCAGGCTGTCCCGGTCTCCCTCAACATGTTCTTTTAATTTTGTCGATCACAAAGGCCAAAGTGTGTGTTTTTTGATAATTACCTCAGGTCTTCAGTCATGATCTGCCATCCCATCACCAGTGTCTGCTTCCTTCCCTTCCCTTGTTATCACGGGCCTGATGCCTGCCCAGCTACAATGACTTTGTCCCCTCAATTTATTATTGCAGTTAGTGGATAAAAATGCTACAAACAGGAATCTCAAAACAAAACAAATAAAAACGTTTCTTGATACTGCTGAAAACTGACCTTCATGTGCCGCCCTGTCCTCCTTCAAGGCCTGCTAAACCCACAAGAAAGATTCCCATTAGTAAATCACTATTGGATCATTAAACCTTTTTAAGGCAGTATGTGCCTTAGCGAGAGAATGAGGATTACGACACAGCAGTGGCTGCTGCCCACTGACAATCATGGGAACCGACCTCAGTAATAAATCCATGAATTATCTGGCTCACTTTGACCGGTTCTCACGCCAGAGCAGCTCCTTTGATGTGACCGTCAAAACCCAAGGATGCCCAATAGCAGTAGCCACCAACAAAACAATAGAGAAGTAATAATTCAATATAAATATGTAAAACCTGCTTGCCTGTATGCCCAGCTTTTGCAGCGGGGTATTTCTGTGCCTGTGGTTGAAATTGGAGACAAAAAAGAGAAATAGAGACCTTTTTTCCCCTGTGTATTACCCTTTAAGGGAAGAAATGCTGGGCATGTTAGAGAGATATTTTTTAGCTAACATTGATGTGCATGACTTTTTTGGCTAAGGGAGGGCTCCCTGTTGCTTTTCAAAATCAGTCTGATAGTTCAGGAACAATACGCACTTGAGGACTGACCCTACAGAGGGACTAAGGATGTTAGGCATACTCAGAGGAACTGCTCCACTTCAGTGGGACTATTCAGATAAATAAAGTTATTCATCCTTTCAAGGCCCCGCAGGACCAAAACTTCAGGGGATTCATTCTCATTTGTCTGATTTGTAAAAATATTAAATGTCAAGCTCCTTTTGAATGTCAGAAATGCAACTGTTCATTATTCTGCTTCTTGGCTGCCTACCTGTGAAGTAGGAATAGTGTTACTTAGTTTCTTGTTCTTGATTATGTCTAATTAGTCCTCAGACTCCAGGGAAAAGATCACCTCCAAACTCGTGTTCATCTTATGAGCATCCCTAACTAGAGTCTCTGGTCCTTACCGTAAGCCTCCAGTTAGCAGAAGATAGTAGTTGTCCTGGAGCCCAGATGGTAGCGAGGAACGCAAATTTCTGATCGCATAAGGGATGACAGGGAAGAAAAATCCCCTTCAAATTGTATGACCAGAGGAAAAGCAGAATTTATTAAATTACTTTTAACCATTCACTTTTTTACTCTTAAAGCAGAATCAGCAAACTGTAATAGACAGTAGGTACAACAAATTTTAAGATACCTGGTTTTCAAAAGTGCTGGAGTACCTGTTAGTACACTAACATGATGAGAATGAATAAGCAGAGGACACGACTTCTGGGTATTGCTGTGCTGAGCTGTCACAGGGGAATCACTGCCATGCTTGGCATAAGGTGACTCTTGCTCACATGCTTCACACTCAGCTTCAGCCAGCTTGCTTAAGGGGAGATGAGTGCGGTTCGGTTAGAGGGATGAAAGCTACCCAGCAGGCTACATCAAGATGCTCCTTTTCAGTTGACCAACAAATTTCAATTTGTCCAAACAAATCTGAAGCTGAGACTTTCTACCCAGCTTGGGGTAGAGAACGAATAAACTGAAGATTATGTACCGCAAAACTTCATCCTGATATAATTGGACTGGTGGTCTCTTATCTGAAGAGAGGGGAAGATCATTCCTGTTTCTTTCATTTATTTTGCTGGATCTCTTGTGCAGAACTGCAGCTCACACAATACCAGTTATGCCATTTATGGAATACAGAGTTGTCATTTATGTCAAAAAAATCCCTTGCAAAGGATGTGGGGCCAGTTTGAGACCATAGCAACTCGGCAGCAGAGCTGCAGAAGGCACCCTGCCGTGGCCACACTCCATCAGCTGCCTTGGCCTCGCTTGGGTCACTGCTATTCCCTGTTACACGCAGCGGGCAGCACCACCAGCCAGAGCATGTGTTGTAATATCAATTTATGGCCTGTTATTATTTTCCTGCTTTGGGGGGAAGCTGGAACCTCCCAGCTCCGTTTTCCTGCCAGCAAGACAAAGATTAGGCACAGCATAATAACGTTGTCAATATAGTTTACTAAAATGTGATTAATCAAAAGAGCACATGGGAAACAAAGCATGGAAAAGCAGAAGGTAATGATTGACTGTAGCCACAAGGCAGTAATAAAAGGGGTCTAGAAAGCAGATATTCAGCATGTAAGTGAAAAAGTTCAGGCATTTAAAAGGATCAGAGCTTTCATAATTTCATGATCAGAGCACTTCTTAATAGGACATGGCAATTGCTCCTGTAAAAGGACTCTTTGGAAAATGGTCCTTGGATAATATTATCTAGATCTGTGTGTAGTAATTAAATCTGCATTGGACTTTTGTTACCACCACCTTAAATAAAATACCTCTGTTTGGATAAAATAATTTTTCTTGAAACATGATTCAGAGTAAATTTTCCAACTGTAGTTCTGAAAGGACAGTCCTAGCAGGATTTGAAATTAGGTTGTTATGTTTTCTTAGTTTATCTTACTGTCCAGGAGGTGTTCCATATCGCATCTGTACCTAGGAAAGAGATTTACAGTTATGTTTTATGATAGCAGTATTCTACAGAAAGGATCTTGGGGAGAGATAATGGGGGGGCGGGAAGCCTGGAGAACGGATTGTGTGGCTGAAAGCATCTTTTTTTCTTTTTTTTTTCCTTCTCCAGCAGTTTAATAAACACTTTGCCTTTTTTGTGTCCTTTGACTGCCATGGTGACAACAGCACTAATGTCATAGCACAGACTGCTCCCATGGTCCACCAGCCTTGTGAATCAGTGCAGAAGGGAACGGAACAAGACTCTTCTCGTCTCCTCAGCCAGCTGATGCCCTGGGATTCTGACTTGGGATGCAGAAATTCTGGTTCCCTCCTTTGCCTTGGCACAGCCTTTCTGCATGATCTTCAGTTCAGAATCTACAGGTGAAAAGCAGAGATGCCGCTGGCCCCTGACAGAGTGGCTCTGAGGATGGACATGTCCAGAGCCACATGGCTCTTTGTCACTCTGGTAATGGCATATATCATCAACGTATAAATGCCATAGATAGACTGAGGTGTTAAAGGATCCGAGTCATACTCCTGATAATCCTTTGTAACTATTCTTTTTTAAATACCACATTAAGACTGTATCAAAGACAGCTTGTAAAACTTCCGTGTGCAGCCTTAGACTCAAGGAAATACGCTGCATATGATTTGGCTTAATAACAGCTTCACCTGTACGTGAAGTCGGCTTTATCAGCAAATACAAAGCCTTCATTACTCTATAGCTCATTGGAATTAAACGGGCACAGTGTTAACCTATGGAATTAAATCTGAAACCCTCTGAGCAGGGACCATGCTGGGAGGCGCGGGTGGGTGGTGGCAGACACGGGACCGGGCTGCCACCTCGTGGCATGTTCAAACAGTAGTTTTATCACAAAGCAGAGGCTCATTGCCCTGTAGAAGATAGCAGGAAGTTGTAGTTGTTTATGTCCACAAAAAAAAAAAAAAAAAAAAAAAAAAAAAAAAAGAGAGAAAGAAAAGTGCAACCTGCAGAAAAGCAATGTGAGAAAGAGTTGAGATCATAAAAACTAGCAACCTATATAGGCAGAAGTTTTCTACAGAACACAACAACCAGGCCCACATATTTTTGTAGGTGAAGACCTAAAGTTATCATAACAACCTGCACAATGCTCAATGGAATTTCAGCAATTCTGCAGTTTAGGCTCTTCAACACACAGACACTCCAGCAGTTCATTAGCTTAGTGTCAAAACAGAACGGCCTTTGAAAAAGGCCCACCCCAATTGTTTTGCAAGTCCACAGTACCTTATTAACTTGCTTAGTAACACTTCTAATAGTTAACTGACTTCGCAAAGGATTGATTTTATTTGCCAGTTTCCAGTCTCACCTTCTAACTTGCACAATAAAGCGGGCCTTCTGCTGCTGCAAGGGGCCCTCTAACAGCAAAACAGTTTCAAGTCTCTCCTTGATTATTGTAGTGTAAAAGGGATTTGTTGCAGTTTTATTTGAAGATGAACGTACAGCTATTAGGTACTTTCAAATGTTCTCCTCCAAAGCCACTGCAAAATATCTACAGAGGTTAGCAGTTCTTGCTGCTGATGAATGCAGATGCATTATATTAGAGAGCTGGTTCAGAAGAGGAATGTACTTTTAACTTTCCAACTGTTCCCATTTAATGCATTTTGTTTGCACAGTGGAACAGGCATACTGGATTCCTTTTCGAGGAAACTAAATTGAAAGATTCTATTCCAACTGCTACATGAAGTTTTTAAACGTGTACGACAGGAACAATTTACAGAGCTACTCCTATTTCATTACATGATTTAGGAATGTGAATATAGCTCTTCACCTGCTATTCTTCAAGCTGCTCATTTCTATCCCTCTAACACCCTGGTACTATGCTAGAACAAACATTTTGTTATCATAAACAAACACAGATTAGGAAATCAATCCACCTGAAAAATAACAAAGGAAGATTGAGCTAGGGCACTTAATCTGGTTCATTGTGCAAATGCAAAAATTGTTATCAGTAACTATCTTTGTTATCAGCCGAAGAAAACATTTGTGTATTTCAAATGGTGAAAGAGGCAAAGATGGAGAATCTTTCCTCAAATAAATGGGTGTTCAATCCTAATCCCACACAAGGTAAAAAACATCAGCATGCTATTGACAACACTAGCAGCAGACTTCAAAAAGACAATTCCCATTGTTCTGCACCAACTATGATTACGTCCCAAAATTTTATCTGAAAATACAGTCATTAACTTTTGTTTGCATAGAATCCTTTCTCCCCCACAGCAATGCTTGGCAAATGAGCTTTCCAGGAGCCCAAGTAATTACAGGTAAAGTTTGAAGGGGCATTAATAAACTGACAGATAAATTGTTAAGTAATTAATACTTCAAGGCATAATCCTCCCTTTCTAACAATCAAAGATTTTTTGAGATTTCTTCAAGCTTTGCACAAACATTTCACTTTGCCTCAAGAGCTAGTCTTCAAGCAAACTGCCAGAAAATGAAGACACAGAAGTGCTAAAACAGAGCTTTGAAGCAAAAGCTCTTTATAACCTTAAGTGGAAGAGGCTAACACTCAGAAAATATTTGTAAATTCAAGAGGTTCCCTATTCGTTAGCTATCATTTAGCAATGTGTTGGAGACGCACTGTTGTACATTGTAACAATGCGTTGTAAACTGTTTAGAAGATTTTTTTTGGTACTATTTATAAATTCTAAGTCACACAATTTATAAAGTAATTCTCTTCCAAGAGATACAAAAAACCTCATAACCTTAATAAGTACAAGCAGAACTCCGCACATCTACAAACAAAACATAAGAAATTGATTTCTGTCTGCAAAACTCTCAATATAAATACCTTCCCCATATGTTCTCAATTCTAGAGCAAGAGATTTGTACATATTTCCTTAACAGCAAAAATATGGACAAAATAAAATTAGTTCTTTAACTGAAGACATATTTCTCCAAGCACTGCAACTTAGCTCTGCAACACTCTCAAAACTTCCCAAACTCCCACCTCTGAATTCCTACCTGATTCCGCCTCTTCAACCTTACTGGCTAGCAAACATACATGAATGATGTAAAAAAAAATACAACCTCTTTCATCTGCATATAAAAAATTATCACCTTCACACTGCCTCCCAGATTTCTCTATTATCCTAGGATGCTCTCTTTTACCTGCTGACTAGCAGACAGTGCCCTACTAATTTTTAAGACCCTTTACGTGCTTGAAGGTACTTAAAAATTACAAGAAATGGTAACACCTGCAGCACCACAAATATTCACCTAGGGTAAGAGTCCATCTGGTTCTAGTTACCACTGTGGCTGACTTGAAAGTTACTTGAATCCAGAAATCCCAGGCAAGTATCCAATCACAATAGTTTCATTAGAAGTTTCTCTCAACTCTTTTTTTCACCTGAATCAAAAGTGAAACATCCACTGGGCCACAGAAACCTATTTTCTAGCTCAGCAATACAGACCACTTACCTGGAGTGTCTATTCACACGTCTCTTCCAAAAACACTACATTAATAGCAGCAGTATCCAGATAGTCACATGGTAACTAAGTGAACAGGTTGAAGGTGCTTTTTTCCTAGCTCTGCTCTGTGTACACAAAGAGGAAAATGGTTCCACTAGCAAGAATGATATTTTCAAGCCTATCTGGAGACTCCGGTGTTGGGACCTACAGAGCTCTTACCTAAACTACTTCTTTTCACATTACTTTAGGGCTGTATCTGAAGGAAGGAGGATGCACAGAGCAGATGAAATACGGATGCCAAAAAGGGTTATGTAGCAGCTGGACAGAACTGAGGGGCCTGTGCACCTGGGAAGCATAGAAGTGTCTTAGGAGAT
>VFFE01005840.1:205910-316116 GCA_008921705.1 Burhinus oedicnemus
AAAAAAAAAAAAAAAAAAAAAAAAAAAAAAAAAAAAAAAAAGGAGGTAAGCGGCCACCAGAATGTCCTGGGAACAGCATAAATCCAATGACTGCATGATTGTATGTCCTTCGGACAGAAGCGAAATATGAGGGCAAGTAGAAAATATGCCTTTAGAAGAAAACTGGGAGCTTTCATTTTCTAAAGAGTCTGTTAGTTGTAACAGTCATGCAAAATTTTATGTTCACTCACGAGGCAAGATATTCTACGTAAGATTGGAAAAAACTTAAGAAGCAGAATTAATATAGGGCTATAACTTAAAGGAGGTGGCCAGAAAGAAAAGTTAATGCCAGAGATAAAAGATCAAGTTTGGATGTGAAAGCTCCTGTTCCCAAATTTTCCAATAAAATATAAAAAGTAAGAGTTAACAGTCTTAAGCAGAAACTCAGCTGCTGGTTTAAATTGTTCTATTCCTTACCTTCCTCATTTCTACTGCAGTGCATTCCCATCAGCCTTTGCTGTGAGATGGAAGGCAATTGGTCAAGCTGTTGAGGAAGAACAGAAATGAAAGAAAAATACTTGTGATCCAGTATCTCAGAATATATCAGTTAGAAGTAAATTCAGCTACACTTTGAGAATGTGATGCTTCTAATCATCATCATCATCATCATCATCATATTGATCTTATATTTGTTTGAAATACCTCTGTTCTAGCCTGCGTAGCCACGTGCCAGATTGCTTTTGTAATGACTTTGACTGTACTGATAGTCTTCTGCAAAATAGCCCACCTTTTCTGGGGCATCAGCATGCCAGTGTCATGAGTTACTTATTATTTAAAACAAAAATATCAGCAAAGGTTCTAGGAAAGGTGATTCTTCTATCTGCTGGAAAAAAGTATGCTGTTCCTTCCCTCCATCATGTTAATCTAAGGCCCAGGAAACAGGGAGTCAGAAACTGCCGTAACTGTTCAACCCAAGCTGAAGACAAACACTTATCCTGGAGTCTTTTCACCCCAAACCAGGACACCTTTAATCACAGCGGGACCTGAAGTGGTAGGACACCAGCAAGAGGACTGGTTCCCCCTCCTTGCTGGGTGGATATTTGTCCTCTGTGGGATGGCAAGTTTCAGGTCTGGCATCGGACTGAAAAGGGATTGGGAAGGCCGTTAGGTAGCCTCTTCAAAGACTATGCTTCCATTCCTAGCAAAATACAGGAAACTGTACTCTTTTTCTTTGTGCAAGAGCTATTCTGGTGATTTTTTCGAGGTTTCTAAAATCTTACATGTGATTATCCTTTCTCAGATGACTCTAAAGCTGGACTTACGGTGCTAAGAGCGTACAAACAGACTACTACAAAATGAGTTAAAATCAAAGGAAATGCTTCTTTTGTTCCTGTTCTGTAAAACCATACTTATATCTTTTCTGGGAAACTAGTCAAGACCTGAAATTCACTTTAGCTGCTTCTAAAATGACCCATCATTTCCTGCAGTAGAAAACAGCAACTTCTTCCACCAACTTGGTAGGGCATTTCATTGAGACTGAAGAGAGAGGGTGGAATTTGAGAGCCCTACACAGCTATCTCAGTGCAACTCATGTAAACTGGTAATCACAGGGGAAAGTCCAAGACAAAAATAATAAAATTAGGACTTGCAGGATCTTAGGAGACCCACTGAGCTATTCCCCTGGCCCAGTGTGAGACCCTTGATGAGATGCTTGCTCAGCCCACTCTTAACAACCTCCAGTCGCAGGAATGAAGTAATTCCTTAGGTTACATCCTTTGGTCCTTGTGTTTAACTATTATTGGGTACCTTTTCTTAACAGCTAAAGGGTGACAACAGCCCTTTTGACTGTTTGCTTTCTGCCTTAAAGCAAAGGTGATCCCATCCCTTTGCACCCCCTTGAAGCTTCTTTGTCATAAAAAATACAGTGGAGGACCTTGGGATTTCTCATGAGACATTCCCACCTGCGTTGGAGGGCAGCCCAGACTGCAGTACGCCTCCGGCGCACCCTGGGAAAGGCAGCCAAAGCCATTATTTCCAGTGGTGCTTTCACACCAGGGCAAAGTACTCCTGCATAAAGCGTGGCCTGCCAATATTAAGGAGATATATGGGTGATGCAAGGGCCATGGCTTGCTCCTGGCAGCAGGGAGGATCCTTGCTAAAGCATAATCTGCCAGGTATGCTAGCCTCTGTTTTGCAGTCTGTCTAAGCTAACTATTATATTCATTTATTATCAGTATTTCTTGTTTTACCTGCAGCAGTGTACTGGGTCTGGCTGGGATGGAGTTAATTTTCCCCACAGCAGCCCTCATAGTGCTGTGCCTAGTATTTGTAGCTAGAAGGGTGTTGATAACACACCAGTGTTTTGGCTGCTGCTCAGTGGTGCTCCCACAGCATCAAGGCTGTCTCTCCAACACTCCCCCCCTCCCAAGGCCAGTAGGCTGGGGGGGGCAGAGGGGAGAGTTTGGGAGGGGACACAGCCGGGACAGCTGACCCAAACTGACCAAAGGGGATATTCCCTACCATATGACTGTCGTGCTCAGCAATAAAAGCTAAGGGAAGGGTCGGGGGAGGGATTAATTTTTAAGGCATTTGTCTTCCAGAGCAACTGCTACGTGTACTGGGGCCCCGTTTCCCAGAAAGTCAATGGGCATCACCTGCTGATGCAAAGTAGAGAATAAATCTTTTTTTTTGGCTTGGCTTCCACGTGTGGCCTTTGCTTTCTCTCATTAAACTGTCTTTATCTCAACCTGTGAGTTTTTCATCTTATTTTGTCCCCTGTCCTGCCGAGGAGGGGGGGTGAGGGAGCGGCTGGGTAGGTAAGTGGTGCCCAGCCAAGGTCAGCCCACCACAGGCAGGCACTGCTCCAACACGAAAGAAGCGTTCCTCCCACCGCCCTCTCTCACCCCACAAATCGTGGGCAGGGGTTGGAGGTTGGGGGCTGCAGGCGAGGAAGAGCAGTTCTTGCTGGAGCCCTGGGAGCGGGTTTGGATGCGCAGCTGATGGGCTCTGCTACGGGGCAGAGCTGGGAGCTCCGGGAGGAGGAGGGCAGGCACCCCGGGGCCGCAGGTCTGGAAGAGGCTTTACCCGGCTCTCATCACCGCTCTCCTCCCCACCCGCCAGGGCACCCGCACCGTTTTTAGGAGCTGAGAAAGTGTAGTGAGGGCTTCATTGCAGGAGGGAGCGAGACAGATGCTAATGACGGGGAGGTATTAAATCTTCCTTTGCCTTCTCCTTTTATTTCTTTCCACCTCTTGAAGAATATCTGAGCTCTCTCTTGCTCCCCTAACCGTATACCCAGCAACCCTGCATGGTGGGGGCTGTGCCAGTGCACTGCGAAGAGGAGTCTGTTTGTTCCTCAGGCGAGCAAACACCATGGAGAACTGCAGCCCCCCTCCTGCCCGGGCAGAGACGCGGGGCACAAACCCTTCCCACCTTCTCTGGGGGAAACACCACTCGGCCAGAGAGGCCTGCGCACACCAGCGACACCGCTAAGGGCGTCCCCGCTGCCACGGCGCAAAGGTTCGTGATGGCACCAAGTGACCATTCACCTGTGGGGGGAAAGGTGTGGGAACACCTTTTGCCGTCAGAGCAGCCAAAAAAAAAAAGAGGAAAATACAGTATTTCTAAGTGCTGCCCAGCAGCCCTGCCTGCGCCCCCCTAGGCAGACATTACTCAGCAGCCCACTGCTGGCTCCTGGAAACCCTATGGGTGGGCATGGGGTGTCCAGAGGCAGTTTTTGTGAAGGGAAGACTTCCAGACAGATGCTGCACCTGGGCAGGCTTCCCCCATCTGCCTGCACCTGCACCCCGCGCTGAAGCTTTGCACACTCCCTTCATGCATGACACCCCCACACTGCCAAATGTGTCTTAAAACTCGCTGCTGGGCAGCAACGTCGACACCTCGGGCTCGCACAGCAGCCGGGCGGGTGCTCCCTGAATTCTATAAAGCAGGAGAAGGCCGGAGAGAATCCTAAAAAGCAAAAGGGCTCCCTCTTTTTTGGAAAATGAGGAAAAAATCACCTTCCCTGACCGGGAATCGAACCCGGGCCGCGGCGGTGAGAGCGCCGAATCCTAACCACTAGACCACCAGGGATCTGTACAAACGGCTGGCAACTCCTCCCTCAAGAGGTAACGCACATACCCACACGCCGCGCGTTACCGCCCAGTTCCTTTCTCTTCTTTGTGCTCCCCCCTTCCGGGCCGTGCGAAGTCCCGGAGGCAGCTGTGTGTAGGGAGGGACGTTCCATTCCACCCCAAGGAAGGGGGGGGGCGGTGGCGGGGTGCGGAGGAGAGGGGGCGCCTCAGGCGAGGCGGGTGAGAGGGATGGCGGTGGGAAGCCGGACGGGACAGAGCCTCAGGCCCTGCCCTCAGCCCGGCGGTGCAGGAGTGAGAGCAGGTGCGCTCCGCACAGCGCGACAGGCAAGAGCTGCGTGGCCGGGGCAGAGAGCGGGTCGTTAGGAGGACGGCGGCGGAGCGGGGGGCGGGCCGGGCCTCGCCTCCCTCCCCCGCCGGGGCCTATCCCGCCCCTACAGGCCGCTGGGCGGGTGGCGGCCCCCCGCGGGAGCCGGTGTGAGTGGGGTTATTTTTCTTCGTTCCGTGTTGCCTGTTCCTTACAAGACAGTCCGCTGTTCCTTACAAGACAGCCTCTCTCCGGGGTGTTGCTGTGACGGCTCCAGGCAGGGCCTCGTCAGCCAAGCGCTCTGCACCGCGCGTCCCGGCCAGCGGCTCCCGGGAGGGGAGGGAGGTGCTGGTGGTTCTTTCCTCTGCCCCGTCTCCGTGGTTTGTCATATTGCGGGCTGTGGGAACGAAACGACCACGGCTTCTCCGGTTTTCGGTATTTGGTCTGCAAGGGAGAGCTGATCTAAAGGCCTATGTCAAATGGAAGCCCGGGGCTCCACAGAGGGAAACCAGATTGGCAGTTCACTTGCCTTGCACTGCCACGGCCTTCTTACATGATACATATGAATCTATGACTTTGGAGCTTTTTGGTGGGGTTTCTATGAGAGGAGTGAAAACTCTGCCATCAAGGCATATGAGATCTGCATAAACGCTTTTTCCTCTGGCCTGTTGATTTTGTGAGCCAAGTAGACCCGAGAGCTGTACTAGCAAGTGTAATCTTCCCTTTTTAAGCAGTGTCCATAATGTAAGAGGGTTTGCTCTACACAAATTTGTCTAGTTCTCAAACCCTCTGCCTCTGAACTGCATTATTTAAGAAACCTTTTCCATGTTAAGATAGATAACCTTCAGACTATATGCTTGTGGACTCTGCAAATATGCCTTAGCTTATCTTTAAAAGCTTTAGGGTCTGAAAACAAACTTACAGAGACGACTTTCCTCAGGGATGTACTCAGGAGGTTTGGGTGTTTGGTTTCCCTCTCACTGGAGTCCCTGTTCAGCTAATGGTTTGTGTCATCCCAAGCCTTTCACAGTAGCAGGCTTGAACAAAATGTGTATATTGATTGCAACAGAGCTTTCTTTTGTCCAAATTGAGCAGTTTTACTGTGCAATGAGGTAGATAACTTAGAAAGTGTGAGGTTACAATCAGGCCTGATTAGATACAGTCTGATGTCTTGTATACTGCAAGAACTGCATTTCACATGTATATATCAATAGCAGCTTCTTTGGTAAGAGCAAGGCATTTCAGGCCTTGAGGAGACAAAGCTGTGGAGCGCTGGAGGCAGAGCACAGCTCAGACTGAGGCGCTACCGTGGCCTGAGGCCACTGCAAAGAGGGAGACGTGGTTAGGTGAGAGAGGTCACTTGGTCCCAGAAGACAATCTGTGCCCCTTGTTGAAGAGAAAGGCAAAGTGGGACCTGGTTTCCTGTAACTCAGAACGTGCAAGGTACACCAACCAAATATTAAGGTGGTTCTATACTGCAGAAACTGAGCTAGCTTCAAAGGAATTTGTGTGATTCATGAGGTCCACAGTGTCATGGTTAAAAGCACAGGCTTCCCCACCCTGGGTGCCACTCAGGTGGGTTTTGGAGGGGTACCGACTCCTGTGCTTCTGTGGCTGTGATGCTAACAGCACTTGAGACAGTTAGGTTAAAACTAGGGTAGGTCCACATGAGCTGCATTTGCAGTGTTGAAGACCTGTGTTACAGAAGGGTCATTGTTACTGTTTGTTCTTAAGAGTGCCTCTGTTGTGTGACACCTCAGAGGAAGGCAGGGGTGAGCCCCCTGATTTTTAAGCTGCCTGAGTGATAGAGACAAAATATTCCCCCCAACAATTTCAGAAAAGTAGCTGAGGCTATGAAAGATGGGATCTCATGGCTGATGGTAGGGCGGGCAAATGTGTTTTGTCCATGCCTTAGGAAACAGATGTAGAAACAAATAATTCTTGCTTTGTTATGGTTGACAATTAGCAAGTTATTTTCAATGTGTGTAACGTATCATACTAAATTCCTGTTGAGCAGTGAAAGGGTTGTTGATTACAGCTGTAAGAGTAGCGAAAACTCTAATGTATGTACTAGAGAAATTTTACTGAAAGAATAAATATTTTCCTGGATGTGAACCCAGGTTGTGGGGGCAGGGGGCTGACCACTAGACCACCAGGAAAGTAGCATTGAGAGTCATATGCTGGCTAGTTATTTTTAGAAATAGCTTTCTTTTCTGTACAAGTCATGTGCAGTGACAAAAGATTACGCCTCTTTTCTGGCTTCCTATATCCGATAGAGAAACGCATCAGTGAAACTGTCAGCGATTCAGCCTCCTGCCAGCACAGAAGCAGCCAGTGCCTGTGCCTGCATCCCTGCGATGCTAGCTGGAGGAGAATGATCTTCCCAAAAGCACCAGGGAAGGAATGTCAGAGGCCGATGTTTCTTTTCACTTAACGGAACAGCGGTGCGTCAGTAAAACCGAGTGAGTAGCGTTCAATGTTAGAGATACTGTACCCCAGCTTTCCGAGTTTGGTATGCAAAGCTGAATTTTGGAACCTGAAAAATCAGAGCAATTACTTTAAATGCAAGCTGTAAAGCAGCATTCAATTAACTTGTCTGTTCCATATGAATATATTACATATTATTATTACTTTAATTTGCCATGTTAATTGATGTGTGACAGTAGGCTTACTATGTAAAAATGAGTAAGAATAACATCAAAGTACTGTGCTAATTTACTGGAAGTATATTATTTGGATATGTTTCTGCTATATAATGGTAAGTTCAAACTGTCTTTAGTACCTAGGGTACACTTCAGCAGTAGTGAAAATGCTTGATTTGCACAGAAGCTGTGAACGACATTTATAATTATGTGTGCATTTATCACTCCTCTCTTTCCTCAGCTGTGTATTTGATCTGGAAAGTCTTGACGTCAGCTTTTCTTCTTTAAGTTAGCCTGATTTAAAATGTACATCATCCCAGTTTCAGGGAGGTGGAGAGGAGAGAGAGGGAAAAGATGATGCACAGTCTTTTGCTATTTTATGTTTAATTTCCGTGTATGGTCAGAATGGTTACTTAACTGTTAGTTTATAATGATTTTCTGGGGGAAAAATACTATTGTAGTTTACATTTCTTATATCTGTTTTCACCACAGTAGTTTTTTTATGGAAATAATCTAAGGAAGATCTCAGAAGGCGTTGTCCAAATGTTAACAGCAGTTCTGATACTCCTAGCTCCAAGGTATCTTCCAAGCTGTACAGTGACTTGCTCTATCTTCTTGTAGTTTAATTTAAATAGAGCTAGGGGGCAGTCTGTGAGAATTTGCAGTGTCATGTCTTAATACTGTGCAGACTAATCATTTATTATTTACAGAAAATATTTTAAAGCTCCTGAAGAAAAATGGGAGAGTAACTCACCAGCATTATTTTTATAAATACTTTTACAAGTTCTTGTATTGTTTTCATTGATCTTATCTTCTTCCTCTGACACCGTATTTGATCGAGGAAAACCTATGTCAGCTTTTTTTCTCGTAGCCTGTGTTAAAATGCATGTGATTCTGGGGTTTGGGATAGTGTATGACAGTGGTGTGCTTCATCCAGTGTCCACTGAGCTCGACAAAATACCTTAGTTGAAACAAATACAACTTTTTCATCATCTCCTCATGTATCTCAGGAAATTCCTTTTTTTTACAGTCTTTCTTCTACAGAGCATTTTGGAAGCAACTTCTGGTTTGCTCTGCTAGACAGTAGAAACCGGTGCACAGAATCAGTTATTAGGGCAGAACTTCTCATAGAAGTTTCAAGCTCTGGTTTCTTTCTCTTTCATTTTGTGAAACTTGCAGAAATTTTCAATACCTCTGTCAAATTCAGTTATATCTAGACAATCAATTCAAAGACAGGGTTAGATGGGGACACTCAGAAAATTCATCATTACATAAACCGGAGAAATCAGGCTAAAAATAGCAATGTATTGTTACAGAAGTCAACCCACAGTGCATGGTAGGATCAAGCAGAGCCTCAATTATGCATAAAAGGCTGCCTATATGAAACCTATTTTGTGACTGCTTCATGGTGAATAATTGTAAGAGTAATTGGGAAAAACAGGATGACTGCTAATGCAAAAAGAAAGGATTGGTGTCACCATTATTTTTATACCTTTCCAAAACTGGACTATTATGGTATTCAAGCTCATCAGTGTAATTCTTTATGGCAGGTTGTCTAAGTAAATGCGCCGTAAGCTAATCATAGACTCATTTAGGTTGGAAAAGACCTTTAAGATCATCTCGTCCAACCATTGACCCTACTTTACCAGGTCCGCCATGTCTCTAAGCACCAGCTAACAGTTGGAGTTGTTAAAAACATGAACCATACATGAGCAATACAATATTTTTTTATATTAGTGTAAGCTGATCTGAGTGCAGGCCATAAACATGCTGTACCTGTGACATTTTTTTTCTCTGTAATGTATGCCGCTCTGTTAATATACACCGAAGTGTGTATTGTGGAAAATCAAAACCCATTCAAACATTGTACTTAAGTATCCCAAGTCTGTTCTGTCTTGCATGTGAGTTTGTGTGAGAAATCTTTTTCTACGGTAAAAATTCACAATTTGGAAGTGATTAAAATAGCAAACTTGGATTTTGTCTCCATCAAAATAGTGCAATCAGTAATAAAACAAATGTGCCCAATCCTGAAATGAATGAGCGACATGAATTTAAGATTTTCTCAGGTAAAGATATTCTAAGCATTGATATCACAAAGACAAGGAATTAAATGATGTTAGATCATTTGTATTCAAATGAATTGCCATGGAACATATTGCCATGGGAAAGAGCAAACCATTCAGACTGTTTTCTATCCTCTATGCTGCAGAGAGACCAAAACTAAATTTTATTTCAAAGGTGATGTGTGTATTTATCTGTCTGTCTACCTATCTCATGTTCATTGCTGTAACAGGTAGTCAGGCATTACCTCTTACTTCCAGAGTCAGTAAAATAAAATGGTATATTACATCCCACTCACGCAGTTTCTGCCAACAACAGGAACTCTGTGGGCTGAGCTCCAGGCAATAACCCACAGTGCTGTAATCAGAATTGTACGATGCTTCTGTTCCAGTCCTAGCCTGCTTATTCTGCTGCTCTGATGGGAGTTTGAGTGATTTCTTCCCCATGCTGGTAGGCTAGAATATGTATTTGAAGTGCTTGGGGCAACGCAAGTACTGTGGAAATGTGTGGTTTTGTTGTCTGCTATATGGAATCTATGCATTGTCCTCATAGAGCTTTTTACACGATACAAGAGGTGACTGTGCTTGGAATGATGATGGACAGTGAACTGATACATTAGGACAGGGACAACTTTTCCTGGAGCTACAATAAGGTGTTAGTCACTGTCATTGTCCTGCAAGTTCAGCTAAGAGGTAAGTAGGGTTTCCACCACTTTGATGGATAGGGCTGCGTATCTCATGCCATTTGACAAAAGAGGTCAAGTAAATGGTACTGTTTTAGGTCTGCAGTTTTCTTTCTCTTTTTTTTTCCTTTTTTTTTTTTTATCTAAGCAGTGGCGGAGGAGTAGCTGAGAGCAGGGCCCCATTCTTCTGCGCTGTGCTAGAGCACACTTGTGCCGGTGAGGTCTTTGAGATTTTAACCAATGTAACTTCGGGTTTGTCCATCTTGTGCCTGGGTAATAACATAGACATAAGATGGAGTAACTGCAGTATGCTATCAAAACATATCCTATAAGCAGGAGACTATGTTTTAAAGGAAATCTGTGTCTTGTAAAATAAACTGTTTTGGGGAAAAAAATCAGACGCAAACTTCAGTTTTAGCTGGAAGTACAGCAGCAAATTTAGTGGAGGAGTCAAGACAGTTATTGTCACAGTACTGACACTGAGTGGTAGAAAGCAAATGCTGCAAGCAGGGTAGGGGTAGTGGTGGGAGGTGGCCACGTGTCCATATTGGAGTTGCATTCAGTGCACACATATGATTTTGAAATGAATCTTTAAGCAGCTGTTAGGTTAAAAAATAGGCCTCTGACAAATACCTCTCATACTTAAAACTTGTTGGATTTGTTACATTATGAATACTTTAAAAAAAAAAAATTATCTTGAGACACCTGTGGACCACTTGCTATTTTATTTTGGGACAATCTCTTAGCATCTGTATGTATACATGTATGTGTACATTTGTGTTACTTTAAGTTTTTATTTATGCGGGTATCTGCCTATCTTCAGGCTTTTGTCTTGCAGAATTTTGGATTTAATGATGTTACAATACTGTAGGCCTTTTCCTAAGCTTTTCAGTCTTTCAGAGCTGGTTACTGACCGAAGGAGGGAATAGGAAGAAGCCAGACCTCATTTAGGCTAGCCGCAAATGTCTAGAAGGGTTACCTGGAGTTCTCTTGGGTAAGGGAATGGAGTTTCTGGTCACTGTAGCTGCTTTCGGGTTTTGGGGGTTGGGTGAAGAAGCCAACATGGTGGCAGCGTGGAAACGGCAGATAAAGTTTGCAGGCTGTTCAGTTTCCCATGGATCTGAAGGCTTTGGTTAACCTCAGTTTCCAAAATTGTTTTGTTTTAGTACTGCCCTTGAGAAAACTCCTCTCCAGAGGCAGAGCCCGGCACTTGGGCTTTATGAAGAAATACGCGATACTTGGCTTTTGGCCCCGCAGACAGACAGACAGACCGACCCCTTTCCCCAAGACCGGGCTCGCCGGCACCGCGGCGGGTGGCTGGGTGGGTGCTGGGGCCCACCAAGCGGCTCAGGAAGAGCGCGGCCGTCCCTCCCCGCCCAGTGCTCCGGTACGGGCCCGCTGCCGGAGCGATGAGCCCACCCGGAGCCCGCAAACCCCCCACTCGCGGGGGCGGTCGCGATCAGCAGGGGGCGGTGCGGCCGGGCGGGGCCGAGCGGGAGGCGGGATCGCCGAGGCGGGGCGGAGCCGCGGGCCGGGCAGGGCAGGGCCGGGCCGGGGGGAGCGGCGGGGCTGGCGCTGCTGTGGCCGAGCGGGGAGCGCTGCAGCCGGCGCTCCCGCAGCCACCGCCTGCCGCCCCCCAGCAGCAGGGCCTGGGCGCAGCGCCGCGGGGCCGCCATGCCGCCCGCCAGCCCTGCAGGTGCGCACCGCGGGTGGGGGGAGCGCGTTATTTTCCTGTTTACGCCGTGCCGAGGGAGGGTGGGCAAGCGGGCAGGCGCCTCCGCTCGGCCACGGCCTTGGTCCCTGGCGGGGGGCGGTGCGGCCGGGCCGGGCCGGCAGCTGAACCCCGAGCGGGCACGGGCCAGCGTCGCCGGTGTGGTGGTGCCGGGGGAGCCGTTTGCCTGCTGGCTTGTTTACAGAGCCAGCCCGGCATCGGAGCGCGGGAGGTGAGGGGCGGCCTCGCCGCCGTGATGTGTTTCTCCTGTGGCCGGGAGGTGCGGGGTGGCCGCGGGGACCTGCCCGCCCGCGGCGGCTCGGTGCGGGCCCGGCCCTTGCGAGCCCCGGCTTTCGTCTCTGCGGTCGCGTTTAACCAGCTGATACAGCTGAGTGGGTTGCTTTGTTGGCTTCCACGGCTTCAAACCTCATTTATTTCCTCCCTCCCCAGGACTTGGATGATTTACTGGAATGTTCCAGGCTCTCTATATATTAATTTATAGTCTCAGGTTATCATGACTAAGAAGTGCTGTCGGGTGCCAAAGGTGTGTTAGTAACTCATTTTTGTCTCTTAATCTGCGGAATGGACTTTCCTCCTGTACCTCATCATACGCTACTTCAAAGTTGGTTTTTTTTGGCAGGAGGGGGTAACCTGTGGGTTGGCAATGTCTTTGCGATATTATGGTGCTAAAGGATGGAGTAGCTGTTTGTCCTCTAGGTGATGAAATAAGATGATGAACGCTTAGACTCAATAACAGGCTATTACCATGTGTTTATGTGCCACAATTGTTCTCCCATTAAGCAGTCATACATTTCTTGTATTAATGCATAATGATGGACTTCTAAGAGGGGTAGGTGCCCGTTAATTGATTATGGTTTGCCTGAAATTCTGTGACCCAGAGTAAGGGCTTGTGTTTGGATGATACTTAAAGTGCGTATCGATGAACTCTCCCAGCATATTGTGTCAACAAGTGTTTACATAGCATGGAAATTGTATTTTGCTAATATAGTTCTTTTGAATGTGAATGTAAATACATGCAGACTTCAGAGGATTAATAGAGAAGGCGATAGAAAATACCAAGAGAAGTATGCATGCATATATACTTTATGAATGAAAATTACTTTGTCAGGAATATATGTCTTTAAGTCATGGTTAAAAATAAGTCCTAGTGCATTTTTGGCTGCTTTCTCTTTCATCCTTTTACCTGGAATATTTTAAGGATCTAAACAGGCACGTAATGTTGGTCCTGTGAAGAGTTTATTGGAGCTGATGGGACTGCTTGTAGACAAAATGCTTTGTGATGGCTTTCCCTTTTTTTTTTATTTTATTTTCTTTTTTGCTTTTTTTTTTAAACTAATGGCTGAAAAATATTGGGCTTGGAAGGAAATTCTGTACTTCAATTAAATTCATTACCTTTTTTTTCTTGTTGTGTATTATGTTATAAAAAAGAAACACTTCTAGAAAACCTGGTTTGTTTAACGCAGTTGTGAAGCACAGTCTCTGAGTCTCCTTCCTTGCCTTTGTCCAGTGTCCTGTTCTCACTGCCCCAGGGGCCACAATCCCGTTTGGATTCGTCAGGTCGACTGCCAAAATAAGTGATTCCTTTTGGAGCTGAAGTGACTTAGAATTGATTGGAACAGTCCTTGTCTTGTTGTATAGGCATATGCTTTTGTTGCTTTGTGTATCCAGGATTTTGAAAGAGAAGAGTAAAATTGGCTGGGGTTGGCTCTAGTAAATATTTGGCAGCTTATGGTCCTGTCTTCAGTGGATAGCTTGCAAATCCCTTATGGTGTTAGAGAATAAGTCCTCTATTCAAATAGAGGTAAATTCATTGGAGAATAAATTTCTTAAAAAAGGTTGTTAACAAATTTGTGAGAATCCTATAGATGGGTACTGCAGCCAGAGTGGCTCCCTGCAGTCATCCATCTGGGTGAGTGTTTCAAAGGTGGGCTATCGGTGTAAGTCTCTACAGGATGATCTGACACAAGAAATTGCTGCTCCAGGCAGCTGAAGACGTTCACTGATGATGATTATGATGGAAATGAGGGATGAGGGGACTCAATTTCCCCTTTGCTTTCCAGTAGGCCTTGAAGGAAAGCTGGAGTGTAACCAATGTTGAGAAAAATAGTAAAACTGCCTGTCTGGCACCTGCCTTTTGCCCTTTGTGTCTCGGCACGTGCCTGATGCAGCATCAGGTGGTCGTGGTCCTCAGCTCTACTGGTGAGGTGAATCTAGTGTCTTCACCCAAGAAGCAGCAGCCTGACAAATGTCTTCCTTCTCATGATCAATAAGCCAAAAAAGTCTAAAGCTTTACGGGTGTAGCTCATGTGAGTGAGGTATCTACTCAAGGGTATAGTTATTGATGGTGGGGATGGCCGCCTGCCATGGAGTTGGTGGTTGCTTGCTCCCTGCTGTGAGGGAGCTGGGCCTCGGGATCTGTGCCCTCGTGGAGGAAAACGCACGAGTCACGCTGCTGCTGCTGCCACGAGTTTGTCCTGCGGCTTAAGATCGCTTTCCCAAAAAGAGGAAACCTAATGCTACAGATGAGGAGTGAAGTCAGCATTAAGAGCACTCACTTAGGAGGTGTCCTTTGACCAGGAGGAATAGCGGGGTAGGAGAAACAAGTTTTCAGATTTCTCTTTCTCTCTCTCTCTTTTTTTTTTTTTTTTTTAAGAAAAATTTGACTGGTTTCCTTATTCCCATGTCATGTTTCCCTAGCCCGATTCATGAAACAGTGAGGCAGTGACAAAATTCACAGCAAGCTAGAGCATTTGTATTCCCCCCACAAATATAATGTTTCAGATTGATACATTAAACACATACACAGGAGCATTCATTTTTTTTTTCCCCCTTTTCTTTGCAAACCCTTCTGATTGTAGGCGGAATCCTATACTTCTTTGTTCTTGATCACAATGTCAGGCGGCCGTGAGCGGCTATGCTGCTGCTGGAAGATGTCTGTTTTGAACTGTCTGTTCAGTTTTGGGGTGGGCAGCGCACTGCAGCGGGGCAGGGGGCTGTGGTTGTGTCTCTCCTGTGCTTGCCTGCAAGGGCAAGGTGCAGGCAGGCTTTGTGGGGTCTGTTGGTATCCCGATGGGTTGCAATGCAGAAGATAATAGTAAGTGCCAAGAAAGGTGAATTACTCCAGGTGTAATGCTTTGCTCTTACACCTGTGCTGCTCCCAGTCTGTGACCAAACTTGGAGAAATAGTATGGGTATTTCAGCTTGGTACCATATGCCATCCTAGTAACATGCCTGTACTTACTTGAGACTTAATGACTTCTCGTGGAACCACAGCTTATCCTTTAGGAAGACTTCTGGCTTAGATTTGGATCCCTCAATGTGTAGAGTACTCATCATAATCTTAATAAGCCTTTCTGATTGTTATTTATCTTGCTTTTAAGACAAAAGTGTGCTTTCAGTTGCGTGCCTCAAATTCCATGTGTTGTGTGGTCCTATGGCCTTGACAGCTAGATGAAGCTGTTCCCTGCTCTCAGTTATTCTGTCCCCTATAGTACTAATGCATTGTAATTAATCATTAGGGCTCGTTTTTGATATGCAACATGGAGATCCCGCTGAGGTGCCACTGTTTTTCTTCTGTTGCCTTTGTTATGTCTAGTATGTATGTTTTACAGGTTTGGGTTTTTTTCAACATCTTTTTTGAAATGCAGGCTCTATGACTACCTGTCGTATTTAAGTAATGATAATATCAACCTGGTTTACAGGAACAGAAAACATCTAAGCTGAGCATGGAAGCTATACCTGTTTATATGGGCAAGAGTTGCATTTACCTTTTGGTTACAGTGTCAAATTAGGATTGTTTATGTTTCATTCTGTGTTCATTTAGCAGGATTTAAAAGCCTTTTATTAATAGCTACCAATTTCTAGAAAGGAAGTTTTCTTACAGTAGTCTCACCTGTTAGTGACTGATGTTGGGATCTTCCCATAGTGTTTCTGTAGATATCCGAGAGCCATTTCCCCAAAAATCTAAGACTCCCCCGGCAGACAAAGAGCTGTCCCGGTGCACCAGTTAGAGGAAATTACAGCTTTGTTTTCAGAAGTTCACAGTCAGAGCTACTGCTTCCTTGAACTCGGCCTTATCTTAAGAAAAGGTAATTTATTCCCTGACTCACTTTTCAAGTAAATTCAACCTTTTCTAACAGTGCTGTCTCTATCTGCTGCTACTCCTGTCTGGGTTTTTTTTGCTTTCTGTCCCACATACCATCTGTCTTATTTTCTGGTTTGTTTTCTGTTTAAATAGTCTAAACTAAGGCAGCAGATAGAAAAGAAATATGAATATTTATGAACCATCACTGCCACCTTCCTTCTGTGGATGGCTTCCTGCCAGCTCAGGTGATGCTGTGATTGCAGAAACTAACTGGGATCTGCCTAGGTTGTTACTTGGGGGGGATGCTCCAAGGAACAACTCGGTATTGTCAGTGGTTCAGCAGTGCTTGCGTGGTGTGTCAGTAGTCACTGTGCGCAAATAATGTAGTAGGTAGCACTAGCCTGTTGTTGTAGTTAACTGTCTCGTGGTCAAGTAATGCACCAGTGTGGTGGCAAGGGTTTTATTTTACCATCAACTTAAGAAGTAGCATTTCTATGATGCTTTTTAAGTAGCTATACAGGTGCCAAAGACTTGAGCACTTCTGATAAAGCTGGGTATAATACTGTATGCAGGTTTTGGTAGCTATAACGAGCTCGGCAAAGCTTTGTATGCCAGAGAGTGGCTTGGGTTTTTCCCTTCATACTTTCTCACAAAGGTTCAGGTAATTCAGAGAAGCATTGAAGAGTATAAAGAAGTAATTTTACACATTAAGATTATTTGTATGATATTTAGGATAGATACTAAAAAGAAATTCTTCACTTGTGTAAGTAATGTTTGACTTTTTGTACTCCCTTTTTTTCCATCCTGGTTGCTGATCAAACCTTTTGCAATGATGCTGCTGAAGACCGATGGCTAAAGGTAGCAGCTGTGATAACCCATGGCATAAAATCCTGGCAGTTCCAGCTGTCCCAGCTCCCAAAGCTTCTAAAATGCAGGTATTGTCAGGTACATGTGTGGTGCAAGTGGTGACGTCCTGGTGACAATGAGTGGAGAATCAAGGAGATAAAACTTTGACTCTTAGTTTGTTACGGAACAGTGTGCTGAAGCATGTCCAGATATGTGGTGAAAGATTGACTTTGCCTGCTGTAAGCCAGTCACTTGTGTAGATATGGGCCAAATGATTGACAGCTATGCAACAGCTGATGAATGTGAAAGCCCCCTTGCCACCCAGATGTGCTGGATCAAGTAGCAGGCATTCTGAGTAGTCCTCAGAGCAGTTAGGAGATGAATTGAGAACCATGAAGGAATGACAAGGGTAGCTTTCTGCCAGGGTGGTGAGTTGTTCTCCAGCCCTTGTGCTTAGGTATCAGCTGAAGAAATTTGATTTGATTTACATGTAACTTGAGTTTGGTGTCTTTTGGGGTTTTTTGTTTGTGGTGTGTGTGCTTTTTTTTTTTTTCCTTTTCCTTTCCCTGTGTATGATGCTGAGCTGTGTTGGTTAGGTATGCCTTCTTGTTAGGGGTGAGTAGATGGTGGGAGGTGGCTGACATCATCACATCACTGCACAGAGGCTAGGCCGGAACTTGGAGTGACATCTGCATTTGTGTCCTGCTACAGTCACGCTTACAGGATGGAAAGTAAACTCTCCTGTGTTGGGCTAGTGCCGATGTGGTTGCTCACTGGGGCACATTTGTTTCCTTATATACAGGAATTCTGGATTCCTTGAAATTGAGCCCTGCTGTTAACTGATCACTCAGTGGATAAATGTTTGTGTGTTACTTGTTTTGAAAACTGGATTTCCCTTTGTAATGCATGATTTCTGTTAGTACAAGTAACACATTGCTTGTCATCAAAAGAGATTAAGGAGCTGGAAATTAGTTTTCTTTTCTCCTGCTCTGTTGACACTGTGCACTTGATGCTATTGTGTGAGTAGTAAGTTTCAGTGTTTTGTCAACTAGTTGTGTCCTTTCCTGAGCCCTGCTCTGGTAGTTCCCAGTCCCAGGCTGAGCCTGGCAGGTAACAGGCAGGTTTTACAGGAAGGGGACTAGACGCTGATCTTGAGACCAAAATCAGACAGCAAGTACAAGAAATCCAGAATCTTCTAGAGGCAGGGTGCAAAAAGCAAGTAACATGAACCCCAGGAAACAACCACACTTTATGCAGTTGCATGTGTTGGCGAGTTCTCCTGGGCTTCAAGGATGTCAAGCTGTGGAAAAAACACTGCCACCCAGGAGAGTGGTTCCTAGCCCTTCTGCACTCTGAGCACGCTTTGGATTAAGATTGTGACAAAAGCAAGGAAGGTACGTTCCCTTCCTTGTTTTCCTCCTGGGAAGGAAATGGGCATGCTGCTCCTCGCAGAATGGGGCCCCGCTCTGCTAGGAGCGAGCTGTGATTGAAGAGTGCCATGGGCAGTCTGTGCAGATGCCAACGGAAAGCGAAGGAGGTTTGCAAAAGGAAAGCTGGCGGAGCTGAACGGGCCACCTGTAGCACCAAGTCTGATTGTAAGGTGCTTCTGAGAAAACGTGTATTTCTTTGTACTTGGTAACTTTAACCTGTTTGTTTTGTCATGTGAACCCATGCAGGATTTGGGATGTAAGGTCTTCAAGTTAGAAAAACATATTTCTTGGGCAAAATTACTGTCATCCCTCAGTAAATGGTAACAGGCCTTTAAAAGCCTTTCTTCTGGCTTTGGCTTTTTGGGTTTTTTGTTAGTATCTAGAAACTTCGTAAACAATCAAACTTCCATGGATGTCAATGAAATCAGGATCTCACCATCAGTACTGAGTACGGTTTTCAACTCTTAACTGCTTTGCAGTCAGCTTTATATTGAATTTAAAATAAAAGTTTTACCTGGTACTGTGTTCTGTAACTTAAGTTTTGATTTCTTCTTTGACCCATGTACTATTTTTTGTGAATGCTGTGATGAAAGAGCTGTGGATGATGATTTTTCTCACTGAAAGGCTCTAGGATGACAGCATACTGTGTTATAAATTGGAATTTACTTTATCGGGCCTTGAAACATATGTTTCTTCCTGCTTGTCTTCACTTTGTTTTTTTCCTTTTTAGTTCACTGAGTCCAGCAAGCAGTTCAGAAAAGCATTCTTGACCTGGGGAAGCTAGTGCCAGGTATTACAGAATCACAGAATGTGGTAGGGGCTGGAAAGGGACCTTTGGAGATCATCTAGTCCAAGCCCCCTACCAAAGCAGGTTCTCCTAGAGCAGGTTGGACAGGAACACATCCAGGCGGGTTTTGAATATCTCCAGAGAAGGAGACTCCACAACCTCTGTGGGCAGCCTGTTCTAGCAGTCTGTCGCCCTCAAAGAAGTTTTTCCTTACGTTGAGATGGAATTTCCTGTGTTCCAGTTTGTGCCCATTGGCCCTTGTCCTGTTGCTGGGTACCACTGAAAAGAGTCTGGCCCCATGCTCTTGACACTTGCCCTTTAGATGTTTATAAGCATTGATGAGATCCCCTCTCAGTCTTCTCTTCTCCAGGCTAAACAGACCCAGGTCTCTCAGCCTTTCCTCATAAGACATGTGCTCCATTCCACTGATTATCTTCATAGCCCTCCACTGGACTCTCTCCGGTAGTTCCCTGTCCTTCTTGAACTGGGAAGCACAGAACTGCAGACCAATACTCCAGATGCAGCCTCACCAGGGCAGAGTAGAGGGGGAGGATGACCTCCCTTGACCTGCTGGCCACACTCTGTTTAATGCACCCCAGGAGACCACTGGCCTTCTTGGTCACAAGGGCAGATTGCTGTCTAATGGTCAGCCTGTCCACCGTGACTTCCAAGTGCCTCTCTGCAGAGCTGCTTTCCAGCAGGTCAACCCCTAACCTGTACTGGTTATTCCTCCCCAGGTGCAGTACCCTATACTTGCCCTTGTTGAACTTCATTTGGTTCCTCTCTGCCCAACCCTCTAGCCTGTCCAGATCTTGCTGAATGGTGGCACAGCCTTCTGGTGTGTCACCCACTCTGCCCAGTTTTGTGTTATTGGCAGACTTGCTGAGGGTACACTCTATCCCTTCATCCAGGTCATCGATGAATATGTTGAACAAGACTGGACCCAGTACTGACCGCTGGGAAACACTGCTAGTTACAGGCCTCCAAGTGGACTCTGCGCCACTGATCGCAACCCTCTGAGCTCTGCCATTCAGCCGGTTCTCAATCTACCTCACTGTCCACTCATCTAACCCACGCTTCCTAAGCTTACCTATGAGGATGTTATGGGAGACGGTGTCAAAAGCCTTGCTGAAGTCAAGGTAGACTGTTCATTAAGGTTAGCCCAGCCATGTGTTCGAGATTGGAAGTGTGCGTTTTAATCCCAGGTCTTGTAATAGTTACTGATAAGAACATGAATCTAGCTCTGGGTTAATACACTTCGCGCAGGTAATGCATCAGTCCTTTTTAACTACAAATCACTAATGCACCCAAATGGGGTAGGTGTAAGCTGCTGTTCCTATTTTTTTAAAGGTGGAGGTCTCTACCCAGTTTGGACAGATTTTCAGAGCAACTGTGAAAAGGTGTGAATTGTTCTCTGTTTTAACACAGAAACTGGAAGCACTACAGCCCCTCAAACCCAACCCCCCCCCCCCCCAAAACTCATTAATACATTAACTGTTTTGGCTGGCTTGAGAAAGGGCAAGCAATTACTTTGATGTAGCTGTAAACCAGTGAAGACAAGGTTTTGTTTGAAATGTGTTGGGCAATCTGAAACACTTGCCATTAGCAGCTTTGTCAGGCATAACTTGTGGTGAATGGAAAGTTAGCAGCTTTCATTTGTGGACCCCAATTCTGCAAATTTGTGTTGAGATATTACAAGCATAACTCCTGTAAGTGGTGGTCCCTCTGAAAGCACTTGGTACATGAGCAGAGAGCTCAGCGACATTGCGTTGTCTGGTGATGTGGTTGAGATGGCTTTCATGAAAATGCAGCACTGGAGGATTGAAGGTATTTGTAAAATTAGTTCAAGTTTTATGAAGAGTCTTTATAATCTTCCCCAGCAAAAAGAAATACCTAGTTTCAGAAATGCTGAATTACTTTTTCGATACTGTCAGTGTAAGGTGTTTGAATCTTACTTTCAAAACCAGCCTGTTTTGTTCAACCTCAGTTCAATAATAATGTTTAAAATGCTTGAGTAATCTGAATGTGAAATATGTACTGCTGTTGTTTTACCAGAAAATTTCTACATTTCTGGTTTTTATGCAACAGTATTCAACCTTAATTCAAGCGGATTTTTAACTCTTTGTTGTTTTTTTAACTAAGCTCTGAACCATCTCACTGACTGAACGCATCCAGAGTTGAGCAATTAAGTCCAGATTAGATATGCTGAAAAAAGGATAGCGTGCAGCTGTTCTGTATGAACCGTTCCATTGTTCTGTCTTTTCTGTATACATACAAATAGGTTGCTAACTTTATTTACCAGAATAATTTTGAGCAGATATTTAGCTATGCACAAATGGTTAGAACACAGAACTAGAGAAAACTTTGTTTCTGGAGAGAAGCAAGCAACTATTCAGAGAGACTCTCTAATTAGGTAGGTCAATATAACTGTGCTATGGTATGTAGCAAGGGGAATTCAATTTGAGAGGGGAGTTTTTGCTTTGTATATAGTGCAAGGTGACTCTCGGTACAAGACCAGAAACTGTGTGTAATGTACAGGAGTCCGGAGATGGAGGAAGGAAAAATGGTAATAAAGGTTTTAAGGATGTTTCAGAAGAGCAAGAGAACTAAATCATTCACAGTTACACAATACTTAACGGAATTTTGCAAGGAGGAGGGAAATAATTAGAAACATTGCTGCTTTTAAAACAGCCTTCAGACTATGCAGTGGGTAGAGGGTACGATTTACTGTCAATTGTTGTAATTTTAATATACCTAATGCTGCAAATGTCTGAGCACCTGTGAAGCTGCATGTGCTGGTGTAATACAAGGTCACACTCAACAGACTGTAATGCAATAAATGTTGCAGGTTAAGGAATTGAAAAATAAATAATGAAGGCTTCCAGTGTTAATTTTGTACATTACAAATGTACAGGATTTTCTGTTACAATTAAACTGTTCAATATGTTACTTAATGTACAGTGTATGCAATGTGACACAGTTAAGGTTGCTATGGAAACCTGGCATTTTGGTTCTGTTAATGGTTTTTCAGATAGGAAAACATTTGCATTGCATTACTGTGAGACTCCTTTCTAGCCTGACTCCTCGGCCCCTTTGCCTCTCTGTTGGGTGGTAGGTGACAGAGAAAAAGGCCTGGAATTTGCATGAGTCAGGGTTGATTAAAAAAAGGTGTGTTGAGCAGAAACTTAAAATTACTTTCAAGTAGCTCTTGTGTCTTGATTTGCTTTTTGAAGTGAGAAAGTATTTAAATGTTTATCTTTCACAATGTAGTGTCAGTGGGCTGTTAATTTTGGGGGTCTTTTTCTAAAAACTTGAAAATGATGGGTATTTTCTAAAGAAAAGTTTCCAGTAATTTTCACAGTATGATTATGAATATTGTTGGAAATGTACTTGACCTAGAAACCAGTGACCAGTTCTAATACTTCCTGTTACATTGATGGGCTTATTCCTATTTTAACACTTTCTTGTTGCCTGGCCTTATTCTGTAAAGCATTGAGAACGTTAACCAAGTCTCTTTGAATACAATGGAAATATTTACAAATATAAAGCTAACTTTATGCTTAAGCTTTTTAGGACCTGAACTGATTGTAAGTGGAAAGTGATTTATGGTACAGGTATTTGTGCCAAGCATCAAGCCACATCTTTGTGGTTTATATGACTCTTCAAACACTTGTCTCTTTCTGCTCTATCTTTACGTTATTTACCGTTGGTATAAATGCTTTTATTGGGTTGGTGAGAAGAGAGCTGAGAAGCGAGAGAGCAAGTTCGCTGTGAAGCTGAGAACATGCATTTGTCTTTTCGTAGTCTGTTTCTCATATCATGAATGCTCACCATAGGTCTCAGCAGCACTCGTCTTTCAAAGCGTGCAGTTGCTGAGGCCCACCGAATGAAGTGGCTGCTCGAGGAGTTAGGTCGATGGTTATCTGCCCAAGCTTTCTGCTGCAGGTCTGCCTTCTGTGGCAGAAGTAAGGGTGTGCTTGCTGTGTGCAGCAAAGCCCGCTGGAAGTGGGTGTGAGCTGGCATGGGAACTGCAGATACAGAGCCGCTTCTGCTGACTGCTGCAGGTAATTTGTGTGGTAATTTTGGGTGGAGGAGTGGTAGCAAACAGCTGAAGTAGGTGAATGGGAGGAAGGTGAAGGGCAGTAATACTTCAAACTGGCAGCTGCTTGCTGCCTGAAAGTATTTTAACAGCCTGGGAGAGGTGAGTGAAAGCCCAGTTTCTTTGGCTTGGCGTTTTGGCTGACCAAGGTCCCCTTGATCACCAGAGGACATTTGCTGCATGTGTCTCTGTAGTGGTGCTGCTGTTTCAGCAGTGCAAATCCCGCTCGAGCCCTGTGTAAGCTAATTCATAGAAGCAGCTCTGATCTATGGCCGAGCCTGTGATATGTGACACTGGATCCAATGGCCCTTAACAGCATTCTGTGTATGGGACATAGGACAGTTCCTCTGGTTGCTAAGCTGGCATAGAGGTGGCAGCAGGCAGTTGGCTGATGATGTTTGCTGTCTGACTTGCTCTCGTAACACACTACTGCATAGGAGTGCTGAGGATGGAGTGACTTTCTCTTCACTGCTTCAGTCCCTTTGCTTGGTTCAGAGCGGGGAATCTAAGGAGGACTTGGTCATGTCCCTTAAAAACCTGTAGAGAATCTGTAACTCATTGGCTCTGGGAGTAATGTCGTTATCTGTATGCGTATGTTTTGACTTTGCAGGCTTTCTTTGAAATATTTCTAAACAGATCAGGAAACTAGCAATTGTTACAAGCAAGGAACATGCTGGTGTCAGCTGCCAAATCAGCAAGGTAGTGCCAAGGGGGTTGCTAGTTGATGTGTTGAATGTTCATCAGTTTTTATTTTTTAGAAACTGGAAGTACTTGGTGTTTTAGTTGAACACTGCTGAGCACATACATAGAAGTCCTTTGTGTGTATGCCTGCATGCTCCAGGGAGAGGTAAGAGAACAGTGAGATCTGTGTTATCCTTTCTGAATATGGTAAACTGCATCCTCCTCTTGTTCTGTAGTAGTGGGACTCTGATGGTGTACATCAGTTTAGGATCTGACTCAGAAATGCAACATAACCTGTGACAGAAATGCCTTAGTATGTGGCGTAAGCACAGACTTTATTGCGTTCAGCAGGTGTCCCAGGAAAGAAAGGCACAAAGGGTGAGATAGTTGCCTTGCAGTTACAAGATCTGTGGTTTTGTAATAACTTTGTATAGTGATCACAATGTCCTTCTGGATCTCAGTCTCTCATCTGTAAAATGAAAGGAATTTTCTTGACAAGGAATATTTGAAAGGCTTAGCTTTTAAAATAAAAGTAGCTAAAATTTACTGGAATCTAAATTAACTGGAACCAGCACTCTGCAAATTCATGGGTGTTTCTGTTGTTTACACGTATGAGGTCTTCCGTATTTCAGTGGTGACAGAATTCATTCTGTTTATCCAAATGCTAATGTTTTTCTGCTGCCTTGTACCTTTTGTTACAGTATTTGGTAGGCAGAGACCAGTGTTTTCTGTCAACAGACCATGAAGATGCAGGATTTGGCATTTAAACTCTGTGTGCTGCATATACCTGTACAATATGAGTGTGAAAGGCAGCAGTGTTCAGAAGGCTTGGGCTTGATGCTTTACTTAAACCGGGGTGGGTTGAAACAGGGAATACAAGAAAATGAAGGTGTTCGTTATTTTAAAACTTCTGCAGCAATGTTCTTGTTGGCTTAAACATGAAAATCTTCCTAAGTGGACTGATATCAAACAGCACTGTGCTTCTACATATGATATAGTTTAGCGCTCCACCTGTTAATAGTTTACACTGTGTTTTGTAACCAGTTTCTGTCTAGCAACTGCAGCTGAGTGACACAGTAAAATACATTGTTCCTTATAGAAAATGCATCTGGTGATGTTCAGCTGCCAATAAGGGAAGATTAAATCTGGAGGTGAATCAAGTTTTGTTATTGTTCAGTTTCTGAATCACAAATGTTTCTGTTACATTGATTCTCATTTATTTTCTTTGAACTTTGTTCATGTGGACAGGCTGTTGCAGATCCAGTTGGTGAGCCGAAGGTGACCTAAGCATACCCTGCTCTTACTGCATTAGTAGTGAACGAAAATGCTTGGACTGATAGCTTACTTACACCTCTGTAGTGGGGATAATAACCTCCTAAACATTGCACCCAGTTCCTCTGGGTTTGTTCCCTTTGCCTATCTTATCTCCAGATTTTATCTTCACTGTCCTTGACAGTCCACAGGGTACAGTAGCCACATTGAATCTCTCTCTTTCTCTGCGTTTGGAGATAGAGAAATTGTGGTACTGGTCTGTGTTTAATCTGAACAAGAAGTCTAGAAATTGCTTCTGCATACAAATTTATTTTGTCTCTTAATTTTTGCATTTTAATTATTTGGGGGTTTTAAGAGTGCACCCTTGTTACAAGAAGTGTGACAGGCTTAATACTTTAAAGGTCAGTGGAGTTGTGTGCATAAATAAGGGTGGTTCACCTAAGCAAGGGTTGAGTCATCAGCCTCAACTCACGGAGGTGGAGAAGCTCTCCTAGGTTAGTTTAGCACCCTTCAGTTATGTATAATGGACTGGAACTTCTCTATAGAGCTTATAAATGTTTTAGAAATAACATGACACTTTACATGGTAATTATAACATGACTATATGATTGTGTTAAAATAATTCTGTATTTATCTTAAGATAGCCTTAGAATAAACGATTTTTTGTCCATTCTACTGAATCTAATTTAATGTAATTAGTCTGTGCTGTGTTTTATTGGCTTGTGCTAGTGCTTTCCTGAAAGCTTCCGATCTCACTTTTAGCAAGGTCATTCTGCCTGAAGAAAAGACTAAAAAAGTTGTAGCTTACTCTTGTCTTTGCTGGCTGTGCATTTCTGTTACCTTTCATAGTGAGATGCTGTAGTGTTTATTCTGAAACTTTTATCTTTACTATTACACCAAATGAAAAACACGAGCAGAATATAAAAGCAGTAAAACTCAACCTCATTAGTCCAGTCAGTGAGGCATTAATGAAATACTGCAAAGTTTAGCATTTCTCATAAGGTGCTAATGTGCTTTCTTTCACCTTCCTGTTTTTAAAAACGGGATATCTGTTGAAATGAATGCTAGAGTTGATATTAGTGCTTTGGCTTGTGAAGCTTAATCATATGCATTTTTATGACCCAGTAGCAAATTATGTGTCTCCTCTTCTGTTTAACCTGTTTCTGTTACCTTATACTTAAAGGTGTGTGTGACCCTATGCTGCAACCTTGTTGGTGTGTTTGTATCTATTTGCATCTGCGCAGTGCCCTGGAAACTGCTTTGGGCTCTCCAGAGGCACAGACAGCAACCCGCAAGGGTTCAGTTTCAGATCTGAAACTGATCTGTTCAAATTTGCAGACTGAAAATGCTTTCCCTCTATCTGTGATTTGTTCTACAATTTCTTATTTTGCCATCTTGATAGACATTTTTTAATACTGCTTTTGAAGTACTACATACATATCTTCCCTTTTTTTGGTCTTAATATTGACTTGTTGGTGTAATTCTTGTCATCTCTCATGGTGCTTTTTTTTAGGGGTCAGAATTGGCACATGTACCCAGAAGACTTCTTGTTTGTACGAAGACGCTCTGCTGCAGAGTTGCAGATCTAAGCAGAATCATTAGTAATGCTTCATGTCCAAAAATGACCGGTGGCAACATTTGAATGTTTGTGTTACAGCAGAAGAGAGTAAGGAAGTGTGCAGTGGTATAAACAGATGTGTGCAGTGTTTGTCTCTAGTCTCAGGGGCAGGGGTAAAATAGAGAAGCAAAAATAGAAAACTAATGTTGTGTGGGATACTGCACCAGAGAGCAGGTGAGAGCTACGTGGTGTGTCTGGGAAGCATCCTGTTCACTCGGTACAGTGGGGTCTCCCTGTTAAAACATTGGCGTGACCGTGTCCACTTGGCTGTCTCACTGGGAGTCTTCTGCCTTAATCTGCTCCGTCTTCCTAACTATGGAAAATTTGTGCTTAGGCCTCTCGCCTTCTCAGCTTTTTTTCACAGTATGATCACTGCCACCATTGCTTGTCTTGTGGGGCCCATGCTAAGGTATGGGATACTACCCTTGACTTGTTTTCCCTAAAGCTTTTTAAAATATTTCCCGAGGGAGCCGAGAGCGCGACTTAAACTTAGATTCTCAGAGGAGTTAGGCTTTTTAGTTCCTTTTGTGGATCTCTGCTTTAATTTCTATGCATATGCTTGCAGAGACAAATAAAGGTGGGACTGTGCTGTCGGTCTCCGAAGCTTGTCAGTTTAAATTTTACACAGAAAATAATAACTGGCTCCTTGTCAAAGTAGTCTCCTTGTTCTCATTGTTGCTGGTTATTGAGGCTGGTTGGATTAAAGGTAGTGGGAGGATACTTGCACATGTTGCTCCTCCGCTCTTGTTCGAGCGTGTGGAGGTACTTCATGTAGTTCAGTTCCCCATTTGCGAAGTAGGGAATTAACAATGTTTTCCTGCCTCATGAAAGGTTGAGAGATATTGACTGTACAGGGTCGTGAAAATATATCTAGAGAATTGCATGATCTCGAATGTGGTTTTTTGTTGTTTGTTTGGTTTTTTTTCCCCTCAGGACTTACAGTGGGCACAGATGGCCAGAGACAAGCTATCAAGTCCATTGAATGTTCTAAAAATAATCAGATACTTCATTGGCTTCTGCATTGCTAGTGCTGTTGGATGTGCTGTTGCTCATGTGCATGGTTTTGGAAAGTAATGCTCACACTTGGAGGACTGATCATTGATGCTTTAGAGCCAGCAAACAGGATGTCTGGGTGCTTACCCCTGAGTGCAGCAAGCAGGTCCTTTTGTTGTCTCATGAAAATGTGAACTACTTAAACTGCAAGTAGCAAGGTATATTATTCTTCATGCCCAAGAAAGGAGGGAAAAGAGGAAAAATAATTGAACTTGACAAATTTATCAAAGTCTTTAGAGGACTTAGGATGCTCTGTTCACGTATTTATTTCTTTTTAATATTCACCTGAAAAATACAGTTCCCTTCCCCTTTGTTTATCGTCACACTCAGAGCAGCTTTCTCTTCTGCAGCTTTGCATGTACCATGACAGGAGGCTGCTGTCCTGCAGTGCCAGGTGGCAGAGCGGGCAGCAGGAGCTGGGAGCAGCATTTCTGGAGGTCTTGAGAGGGTGGTAGCAGTTGCAGTGGTGTGGGTACCCAGAGTCAGGAGTTCAGTCTGTTCCTGTGTTGGGTTTTTTTGTTTGTGGTGGGTTTTTTTTGTTGTTTATTTGTTTGCTGGTTTGTTTGGTTTTTTTGTTTGATTTTTTTGGGGTAGCCTTGCTGAAGCATTCCCACTCCCATTACAAACTCCCAGTAGCATGCCCAAAACTCCCTGGCAGCACGCCTAAACAGACAAAGCAAGTATCCAAAAATATGCTAATATAAATGAAAAAATCCAGAGCAATAGGACTAACAGCAAAAAGTACAGTATGTTTTTATGTATTTTGTTCTTTTCTTCATATAATTATTAGGTGCTGACATTTGCTAAATTTGGAGAGTGGCAAATTCTTAACAGGATCCTTACTTAAATGTGTTGTTTGTCCATCAGGAATATCTTTGTTCTTGAAGTTACCTAATAAAAGAATTAGCGTTGCTGTAGACATGTAATGTAAGCTTTTCACTGTCTATCTCCATTTCAGTGTAGAAAGGGTTAAACTGAGACTGAAACTTCTGTAAAATCAGCTTTGTCATCATTTGAATTTAGACTGTACTCATGATATATGAGTAAGATGTCTGTCTCCCAGCATATAAAAATGCCCCAAATATATACATTTTTAATAGTCTGCCTGATTCAGTCTTTGTCTCTACCAGAAAGAAGCTACCAGGAAACCAAGATTAATTTTAATTATATATCCTTACTAGTATTTTAAGCAGTTAATATTAATAAAGAGTATCTGGGATTTCTTTCTTGGGAGGTACCAAAGGACAGGTAGAGGGGAAGCGTGGAGCAGGTTTGCTTCTTTTGATGTGACTTTAAAATGTCAATGACAACCTATAAAGTAAACATGTCTTTTGTACTATTACTGCTTAAAGAACTAAAAATTGAAAAGCACCTTTCAGAAATACTAGTTTTCAGTAGCAATTATTGCAGGTTGCACTGTGATCCTCCTAGCTTTCAGGCTTTTTTTTTTCCTTAAAGCCAACTAGTACATGAAAGATTTCCAACAGCAAAAGTAAACTCAGAGGTTGTGAAGCCAGCACTCCTAATCAATTTGTTTTTCCTAGTACTACATTTTTCAGCCTTAAATATGCCTTCCTAGAATACCACCTTTGTTTCTTCTAAGAAGGTGAGCTAAGTAAGTTTTAAGTCAACAGAGTGGGACCTGATGTTAAATTATTTGATTGTGGAAATTTTCATTAATTGGTGACTGGATATGAGATCCCTGTGTATTTTTATTAGCAAAAGAAAAAAAAATATCACTTGAATGCCTTTGTTACTTCTTGTCTATGGATAACATTCCGATTTTCTGAGTGCCCATCTGTTCTGAACAGAATTTTTTTTTTTTTAAGTTCTTGTTTTATTCCCCCTCATCGTGTGAAAAGACAGGGAGTTGCATTTAGTTGATGTGGGGAGAACAGGCTCCATACCTGTGTTGTCATTGCTAGCTTTGTTTAGCATTGATGAAAGCAAACAGCAAACCTTACGCTTGGCGAGCTGAGCACTGCTGCACTGGTTTGGTACTGGCACCTTCTGCAGCATCTGCGATTAGGTCTAGGCTTAAATCCTACTTCCCCTCTCTTTGTGCCCCTCTTTGCCAAAGCAGGGGGTGGGGGCTCCGGCACTGGGACAGACAAGGCTGTGGGCAGGCAGGGTTTTCTCCTCTGGGCTCCCTGGGCAGTGGTGTTCCCTTCATCTGCCATTGCCATGCGGGAGCAGGGCATGGTGCTGGGTGAGGTCGGTAGACCACAGGAGATGAAGAGAATGAATAGGAGTGTGTTGCTGACTCTAGCACAAGGTGAGGCCCTGAGGACAGCTCTCACTTCCCTCCATTCATCCCAGCTCATCATGTTTCAGTGAGGTGAGAGGGGCTCTCCCTGCTTCCCTCTTTTCATTCCCATGGGTCCCGCTGTCCTTGCGGGTTTAATATTATCTCAGTGCTCTGTGGTTATTTGATAGTTCTTAGTGTCAACGTGAGACTCAACGCTGGCCCGTCAGTGCCCTTGCACAGGCATCTCGGAGTGTAGTGAAGGGAAAGCAGGCAAAGGGGAAAGAGTGGTTCCTCTTTCTTTGAACTCTTTGTAGTTTGCTGTAGAGGTTGTTAGTTGTATGCTTTGAAAAATTTATTGTAACTCTAAATGCAGTGCTAACAAAGCCACCGTTTCTGATCTTGTGAAGATCTAAGGACCTGCCCCAACAGGGGAAGATAAAGATGTGTTGAAATTCTCAGGAAGTATGTATTACAGGCTGGACATTTGAGCAGGACAGTTTGTTTTGATGCTATTCTTATGCTACTATCATGTAGGTTTCAGAAACCTACTATCACATAGGTTTCTTCAGGTCAGGCTGAAGACTGTGGCATGCATTAACGTGCAGAGATAAAATAGTATTCTCTTTATAAAGCCAAAGATATCATAGGCAAGTTTGCCATTTAAAGAGTGATCATTACTGTAAGACTATCTGATGCATAAAGATTAGGGAGACTAGAATCTTTTTGATGCACTGGATGTATTCAAAATTAGTAAGTAAGAAAAAGTGCATTTTGAAGCAATAGACTTTAATTGCTCTGGACTGATACTCCATAAATATGGAGAGAAAATTATGGCAGGTGTTTCTGATAGAATCTAGCATTATATATTCTTGAGATTTTCAAGTAGATTAGTCTATTTTTGCTACATTATCTGTTTTGTTGACATCTGGCAGTTTGTAGCTTATGATCTTTTAATGCTGGGGAAAATAATGGGAACTGATTAGGTCCCAGAGGAATTTTCTTCTTTTGCTACGAATCATAATTTGTGTGGCTTCCATTTCTTTGTTCTCCAGCCCATTAGACTAAAATGTTTAGTAGTAGCTTCTGGTTTGAACTTTAATTTGGAATACTGATAAAGAACTCTTAAGAAGTTTACTTATTTTGTGCATGTGCACAAGCCATTGGGGTAGGTTGAATGTGTGTTGGAGAAGGGGATAAAACATCTTGGCAGGATTCTTGGAAAGCAATTGATGTGGCATATCGTTAATTGCAGTAATTGCCAAGCAGTTCTGAAATTCCCAGCTTCTGGTTTCCAAGTGCCTCAGTATGGCATTCTGCCAAGAGGTGGTGTTTTCCATGTCATAAGCCAGTGTTGCTGGTCTTCCTTTTTATGTATTTATTTTTAACTTCTCAGAAAACCTTCCCTAGTCCTGTCTATCTCAAGGTGACTGCAATTCATCTGGAGAGCAGGAGGCCCATTGTGTTTCACCCTGTATACTTACTTGAACTTGTATATTGTTCACAACGGTCAAACCTGTGTAAAGAATATAGATCGCTCTTTTTTTTCTTTATGTTGTTTTACAACTTTCTTAATCTGTACTAATTTTACAGAATTTTTATAAAGTGAACATTATGTGTCTTTCTGGTTACACTGTTTGTACTGGATATTTCCAAAGCTTCTCTTGATCTTCCTGTCTATAAAACACATAAAACCAGAAAGGTGTTTTGGTATAAACCATTTGACAGCTTGCAAAAGATTTTAATCCTGCCAGGGTTTTAAAACTTGCTGCTGCTCTTTGGGTTACCTGTTTTGCAGCATCTTTCTTCCTCTCCTGGAGAAAATGGCCTGACTGCATTTATTGGTCTTTGTCTCATTGTATACTAAATGGATATCACATGGCAACCATTGACTGGTTAAAATTTTACTTTGCTTTGTCACTGGGTCAATTGCATTTCCATAACTCTGTTGGTTTTCATAGGTGGTGTTGACATGTTGATTTATGAACATCCTGTTTTTAAATGTTATATACAGGGAACTCTGCCTGGATATGAGGTACTAAGGGGGGAAAAAAGAGCATCACGCTTGGCTGTTCATCTTGCCCATTTGACTATACATAATGGAGACCAAGGAAGAGAAGAAGGAACGAAGACAAGGCTATTTTGCTCGGTAAGGTACAGCATTTATTTCGATGTCGATTAAAATACGGAACTCCTCATTCTGCCTTTTTCACAAGGCTTTATGATTTTTCAAGTATGTATGTAAACAAACCCCATGCTGCATTATGTCTCCAGAAAGTGGTTTCCTTGCTGTGTCGCTGATGTTGGAGTGGTGTTTTTTTCCTTTTGGGTAGTGGAGATAAACTTGAATTATAATTATTGTTTGTAACACAGAACTGTTCTTGGGTACTCAATTGCAAACTGCACTGCATTTGAGCTTCCAGCATCCAGTTCCTGAAGACTGTTTATAAAAACAAGCAACTCTAAAACATAAACATGTCTAAACCTAAAATTTATCTGATTTCAAATAAAGCACAGACTAAGTTGTATTATCTCATAGCATAAGATCAGCTAAGAAGGGGTAAGCTGCCTAGACTGTATCATCTTTATAAATAAAAGCAGTGTTTTTTCGGTCAATTGTTTTTATCATTTGGAATTCATGATTGGTGAATTCTAAGAAGTAAGTGACGCTGATTTCCTAATAACTTGTCTTTGTTAATTTAGCAAGACTGTAATCATCTCTGAGCTGTGATGTGCAAGAAGAACCAAAGCTCACTTACTCTTGGGGGGGATAGGAGGGGGAAGAAATCAGTATAAAAAACGTCTTTCACTCAAAGATACTTTCTGCACCATTGGAGAAGTGTGTACACTCTCCACTCTGTACTAAATAACTATTATTGAAACTGTGCTAAAACACTAGCCTTAGTGCGTTACAGACATCTAGAGACACTCCTGTCACACCACCTAGAAGTAGTAGCATGGGGAAAAGTTGCTGCACTTTGTTGTTGTTCAGGTGGTATGTGGTGGTGGCTAAGACTTGAGGAAGTTTTGTGGTGAGGGACATCTCTTAAATGCCAGGTAACTTGCTTTCCATTTGGAGAAATGCAATTATCTTGATGTTGACAGAAAGGAATGTTGCAGTTTTGGATTTTGAGAAGGGGAAATAAACAATGGCACCTATAGCAGAGGAGGTACCAAGTAGGATAAAGTGGAAGTAGCTAAAGAGATTGTACTAAGGCATAAGTAATTTCTTGTTAAGGAAGAGCCAGGCTTTGAGATGTCTGAGTTAGATGCTTTAGAACTGAAGAGAATGTTTTGAGTCCTTTCTAGATGCTGTCTGCTAAACAAAATGGAAAGCCACAAGAGGCTTTCAGCAAAGTCCTTGACATTTTATTTAATCTGTTTTGCAGCTTTATTGTGTCACTTGTTTTAAAAATTCACAGGGGCAGAGTGTCTTGTGTGGGTACAAGACATCAGGCAAGGGTCAAAAAGACCTGAAATCAATTCTTAGTTCTAGCACTTACTTGCTATGTAACTTTGGGGACATCGTATGTCTCTTTTTCCTCCTGGCTTGCATCTTTTTTCCTTTTGAAGGTTGCAGGCCCTTAAATGAAGTTCCTACTCTAAGCAAACCTGTGTATGATTTCTACGTGAATGATCTTGCAGACCCTCAAGTCATGTTTTAATAGAAGCTAAAGTAGGTCAGAAGGTGGTATGCCCAGCTTACCTTCACATATGTTGTCTGTGTGCAGTCAAGGACAGAGCTGAACTGAATTTACATGTTCTTGATTTTAGTCTAGCATCTTAAGTCTGGCATGCTTCCTCTAATAAACAGGTGTCCCACCATCTTGCAGATGAATGGTTTGAATGCTTTACGTGATGACCCATGTAAATGTCATACGAGTACCTGAAAATAATAGGCAGCTTATATTCCCTATGTTACGAAGGCGGTTCTAACAGTGTCCCTACCTGTTTTTTTTGTTTTTTTTTTTAAAACTTTTTAAAATTTAGCTTTTGACTTGATGTAGACAGAAGTTCCCAGCTTAGGTGCCCGATATTGGGACACTGAGGTAATTTAATCTGGTGCGTGCTTTGATGTTGCCATCAGTTTTGGTTGTTTCAGATCTTATAATCTGTAGATACCTGTTCTGGCCTTAAATTTAAGCATCTAAGTTTAATAGTGTTTTGGCCCTTGTACTGTTTTGTATGCTATTTCAAACACCCTGCTTTTCCGGCCAGCTTGGGCTCCTATTTATTAAGCTAAGAGCAACGTCAGCTGATTCCCCAACACATGCACCTCTCTACTTCCATTACTGTTTTTTTTCCCCCCTTACCTCTTACTGCTGTTGTTTGGTGAGCCTAAGATAATAATCGTATTTACAAAATCTAAATTCATATATAGTAAACATTCTTATGAGGCAAGGACTTGCCCCCCCCCCCCATTATGTGAATATTGTTATTTTTGCCTATGATCAGATGTTCATGGGAGAAGACTACTGCTTACCAAGAAAGAGAATGGAAAACAGGTTAGGCTTTTTGCCAGCAGTTTTTTGCCAACTGTGCTCCTTGTCAGGAGGGTGGGAGAAAGGGCTCTGGTCCATCCCAGGCTAAGAATCCTGCTTGTATGCTGGTTGGAAAGGAGAAAATGTATTTATTCAATACTGATGAAATAAAATGTTTTATAACTACCTTGTGGACTATATTAATGAAAATACATAAATTTTAATAGAAATCTTCACTCCTTAATGTGAGGGGAAAGGTTATTGTGGTATTAAAAAGGACAAAGGCATTAACTGAAAAATGGGAGATGATAGCAGGAACTTAAGAGAAAGAGCTAACAGAAACCCAGGCTCTCTGTTGGCAAAGCAAGGGAGCATGTAGGCATGAGCAGTGGCCTCGCTGCCCCGCCAGCATCCGAAAGTGTGTGACTTCTCATCAGAAGGCTGCTTTTGGCCTTCAGGCTAGGGTAGGCTTTGCTCTGCTGGACAGCTTTTGGTAGGGGTGGCGCTCAGTGTCTGACTGGTTACACTAGCAATCATTGGAAAGGTTAGCTCGAGAACCCCAGAATATTTGAAGTGGTTAGCATGGTGGTAAGTTACGTGCTGACAAACCAGCTCCTGAACTGCTGGAGAGAAAGCAAGATTAACATGAAGTAACTGCATCTGTGTCCCCCAAATTTAGTGTTGTAAATAGCTGGTTTAAGCATTTATCCTTTAAATATTTAAAATTTCTCTATAGAAGAGAGCCACCCAGCCATCGTATCTTTCCATTACAGATCTTCGTGGTAAGAGTGACTCAGTTTTCCGGGATCTCTTCCCCTTCCCATGGCAAGTGAAGCTGGAATGAAATCCTCACCATCCATTTTTGCTTCTTACCAAATGCTCCTTTACGCACTGTGTTTTTTGGTAAAGGGCTTATTTTTTGCCTTGGTTGGCAAGAGATGAAATAAGTAACTTTTCAAACAAAATTGAAATCTCTACAAAACTTTTTAAAGACCAATTTAGATTCCTTATGCATATAAGATGTTACAGCTCGTGGGAGTTTAACAGGCAAGAGGTAAAAGTAAGAGAGTAACATGCAAGCATAAATTTGTCTTATGCAATGGGTCCTTATTTAAGACTGCTACTCCTACTTAAAGACTATTCCGTGTAGATAAGTTTTCTTGTCTAATTCTTCAAACCTTGTTTTTAGGCTCTTCTCTCGACTTCTGTGTCATTAGCTCCCAAATGGACCAATATTACTCCAGCTCTTGCAAAGAACTGTCTGCTCTTGCTATGAAGTCTGTCCTCATGAATGGTACAGTGTAATACAGATGTACAATGGCACATCTATGTGTACTGGGTCCCTGACTCTACTGTGACGTTTGGTGCTTTTTATTGTGATTATGTGCCCTTGAACCCTGGTACAACTTGCCATTTCCCTCTGCCTGTTCTGCCTTTATCCTCTCTCTCTCCTTATAGAATGGAGAACCTCTTGGTTTTCCCCTGCCCATTGTGTAGCGTCAAGTTCAGAGGTATTTCACCTCATGAAATGAATAGCTATTAAAATTTTAACTTAATTTAAAAAGAAATTACCAAAATGAGTGACGTGTCACATGGAAAGAAATGCCTTGGATATGAATTCGTGGTCTGGAATGCTGAATGTAACCGCTTGAAACTGGAATTGCTTTGCATGTGCTGTTGTGTGATACTGGATATATTTGGACAAGAAGTTCTAGGAGATGAGAAATTGTAAGGGAAGAATTTGAGTAGTTTACTGAAAGAGTGACAAAAGGGGCTCTTTTAGTTTCAAGTTTTCTGTGTCTCTTAACCTTCCTCACTGTGAGTTACTCGGCGTTTTCCGTGCTTTGTATGATCTATGTCAAGTAGCCCTCTACTACTTCCTTAGCAGAGAGCAGCAAATTAGTGCTTTATTCGGCAAAAATACTACTTTTCAACAAGTTGACTGAGGTGCTTACATTAATTTTATTAATAGTCATGTCTCCAACATGTGGTGACCTAATCTGAAGAATGCTGTATAGAGATGAACTGTAAAACTGATACTTATATTGAATGATTTTTTTTTTTTTTAAATAGTTTCTAGGGGAATTACGAGTTTTAGTTCTAAGTCTCTTTTTTTGGTCATCACTGAGAGCCAGATTTGTAAAGTCAAAGATGAAGTGCTTGTGTTGGGGGAAAATACTCTTACTGCGGTTTGGTGCTTTTGTGTTTATTGAATTTACATTGGTCTTGTTACCATCATTCTTTTGAAAAAGCTACATAAATGTCTGGGATGTGTTCCAAAGCCCATCTGAGTAGGCAGAGACTCCCTTTAGCTCCAGATCGCTAATACTGTCAGAAACTGAAGCTGGTTGTTCAACCTGATGTTCACCTTGTGTTGCCTTATGATGTGAATATTTAGAGGGAAATAAAGGAATTCATAGCATGTTTTGTTTTAATTTAGATTCTTGGCTTAGATACCTAAATTTACGTTCATACATATTAAGATTTGTACATTAAAACCAAGATTTACAAAGATACGTGTTTAGTACAGTTATCATTTACTTGTTACCAGGCTGTATTTTACAGCTTTTTTCTTCTAATTATTTTTTAATGCCTAGAAATAAATAAAATATACCATACAACAAATGGTATACAGCATTCCAGTCATGTTAGTTGTTTATGACCTAACCTTAGCTTTCCTTTTACATATTCACAACCCATGACAGTCGGAATCATTAATGCATAGTTGCTGAGCTGTAAACAGCTAGAGTCCGGAAAGTTTAGCTGGAGAAGTCGTCGTATACACTGATATTATTATGGTCTTTCCCTGGTCCTTGCTCATGGCTGTTGTTGGAAGCACGATGTTGGCTTGCATGGACCCTTGGTCTGATGCACTATGATCAGTCCTTTGGTCCATCTTTTTGCGTATAACAAACTAACAGGTTTATAATCATCTCTTTTGGAATTTTTCTGGCTTTCTTCTGTTTTATTCCCATATCCAGTATTTGTACGCTTCATATTTTTTATTCCTGTGGCTATTAAGACGTAGGAAAATGATGAAATGAGAAAAATGCAGTGAGCACAGAGGGAATGTGGGGAAAGAGAGGATATCAGTGGTGGCTAGGAAGGAGCGACACTCAATAAGGAATATATGTACAAACATACTTTCTTGAGGGCATCTCCTATATGTGAGACTTTTTCATAGGTTTTTCTGTTAGGTGCTTTTCTTGTTGGTTGGACTTACCGTATCCATGCAACAGGCTTCAAATGTTGGGTGCTCCTCAGATCACTATTTCTCCAGCAGTCGTCTCCTTGCTATTGTTCTTGCTCTGCTAAGCCAAAGTGTTGATGTTTATTCAGGTTTCCTGTAGTGCTCATAATTTATTTTTTTGCTTTTAGAAGGGAAAGTTTCCACACATTGTTTTTAAAACAAACCATCACTGAGGTTTATCTTGGGTGTGAAGAATAGTCCAGCCAAGATCCTGGAGATGCTTAATTTTTTTTAAATGACTCTAGGAAATAATACATCATTTCAGCTCATCTGTATAATGGAAATTTCTTAGCTCTGCTTCCAGACATATAAACATTACCTCATAATCCTGTTATTGAAACTAAAAAACAGTATTGCATTTTACTCATATTGTTTTGACCAGTAACATGTATTGCCTGAGGCATTTTATTTTCTAAGAAAAGGCTGAAGATGTCGCTACTATGGATTTATGGGGTGCAATGAATATTATTTGCTCTGTTATTTAGGGGTGTATGTGCAGGATAGTTGATTTGCTATGTTGGATGCTGAGACAAGCCATAAAATATTTTTCTGAAATAAAGTGTCGTGATTTGCCTTCCAGTTACTTAAAATGGAGGGGTTTCAATGTTTTCAGCAGACTTTCTGCCTGCTGCTGTGTAGGTTAGTATTTCAGCTGTCCTTAGCAACGGCTGTAGTTTTCAGACATTGAAGAATGTCTAGAATTTCACAGACAGCAACACGAGGAGCTTTTGAGTAGACCTTCGGGGTGTTGATCAGGTCCTTCAGATGCTTGAGACGCTTGCTGTTCATTGCTCATAAACTTACTGTTGTAGACATAAAAAAATATGAAAGTTTTTGGAGAATGAGAGTTGGGGGGAAAATGGAACCTGCTGTTTCTGAAGAGTGTTGCAGTGCAGGGGAAAAGTATGTTGAACAGCTTGGGAACATCTTGGCAGCTCTTTCCTCATCTCATGCTGGTGTTGCTTTCTGGACTCTGAGGGTTTTTTTTAATATTAGAAATCTTGTAATTCTGTGATGCAGGATGAGAGTCAGCAGCAGAGCATGAATTACTGTCCTCTACTTAGCCTGTGAATCACAGAATTATTCCCAATGTGAGTGTGTCCTCTGGGAAGCATAAACAAGGCAGTGGTTTGTGCAGCCTCTGTTCTTTCCAGTGCTTTCATCTTCAAGAGTAGTGGAGTCATTTAGGATTGAAGAAGAATTCTGTTATTGGGTAACAGAGTTAGTGAAAGTATCTAATGGAGCCCTGAGGCTTTCTTCAGAGTTTTTCAAAATTTTCCAGTACCAGAAATGCTATTTATGGAGATACAAAGCTTGCATAAGACGGGAAGCATGGTTAATCTCCTTACCCATTCACTTCCCTCTGCATGTGAAGTGAGATGGGGTAACAGTGTGGGCTCTGTATAAAAGGGGTTTTTTTAGGAAAGAGAAGAAAGGCAGAGTTTCATGATGCTCTTGATTTCTTTGAGGACTACATCACAGAATGTACAGAGAAAAGAGTTTCTGTTTATTTAATCTTCAAACATGCTGTCTCATGCCAGCAATTTCAGAATTTTCACTAATCACCTTGCAAGATACGTATAAGGCTGGCTTGTTATAAGGTCATTGTGTGCTTGCTGCCTATTTGCTTTTCCCAAAGGGACCTTTGGGTGTCTCTTATCAGCCCTTAAAAAGAAACTGCAAAAAAAGAAACTTACTTAGCCTCCTTTTTAGAACATAAATAGTTACACGATAGGCCTTTTGATGTAGGAGTCTGTGCAGTTTTGATAAGAGTTGCTATTAACATTGTTGTAATGTATTTTGTCTTCCTCTCCTTCCCTTCCCCACGGCCTGCAGCTGCATATGCCGGGCATAAGGGGTGTGCGGGAGGCTCCTGGTGGGCCGTGCTATTTACCTTTTTGCTCTTGGAGGGATTTAAAGATGTCGTATCTCAAAGGCTGTAAAAATTTGAGGGCTTCAAAAGATGGCTTTCTGGACAGATGAGAGATACAGACTTTTTACTGTTGTCTGTAGGAAACTGATATAATCACCTTTTTAAATTACACTGTGTTTTGGTAGTGTCTGCAGGTATGGTCTTGTCCCTTCAGCCTCCCAGATGTGTGCTCTCTTCTGCTCTTAAGACCTACTGCATAAAATTCTGCTTAATCCCAGTGAACAGTTTCAAAATTAAGCCAAGCTTGAACACTCGTGGAAGTTTAGCGTTAATACTTGGCAGATGTGTGGTTCATTTTAAAGCGATGCTGTGTAACTGGTCAATTTTAAAGTGATGCTGTGTAACATGCTACTGAAAGCGGTGGTCCCACTCAGCCTTCTGGTTTTGCCACATCTCTTACAGATGGCAGAGCTGCAATCAAAGAGCTGCTGTGGCATGAAGGCCCCTTCCAGAAGGGGCCACAGTTTTGTTTAAGTGACATGGAGGCACACAACTAAGGAGATGCCTGATGGTACTGACTTTTTGATGGTGCTGTTAATCATCTCTTGCTTATGCTTTGAGAAACCTCAGCTGTCTTACCACCTCGTGGCAGCAGTTGTGGTCAGGTCTCCCGAGCTTTGTACCCCCTGGTAGTAGGGAGTGGGCTGTACGCTATTTTGAGAAGGAGAAGAGTCAGCATCATGAGATGTGTTAGAGTTTGCCGAACTGAAGAAAACCCGGGCTGATAAGAAGCTAGACATGCTCCTTCAGGGAAGGTTGTTGGTGTTTCTGGCCCATAGATGAAGTTGCCTGCCTTTTATCTGCTGCCGTGATTCAAGACTTTTGCCTGTTTGTTTCTGGCATGTGCTGTGCTACAGTGGATTGTTGATTTGGCTGGTGGGATGGTCTGTTTCTGGTAATGGTGCTGCACGTTTAAAGGGAAAGATATGAATGATACCTGCAGGAATGTGCTTTCGGAGAGAGGCAGGTTTTTTTCCCCTCTGTCCAAGGGATTGGAAAGCATTATATAGCTAATGAAGGGAATTCTGTTGGTAAGAGAAGAAATGCTGTGGAACCTGCGTGGGAATGCTGGATGACTGTCTGCTTGCACTGCATTTGAACTATTAGTTGCATGTTCTGCAGTTTCTGCTGCATACCTGTGGGCATTGGGCTCCTCGCTCCTGCCTCCCCGAGGAAATGAAGCTTTTTCCCCTCTTCCCTGGGGCTTTGGACAGGCTAAGAGGCTGTGGGGATATTCCTGATGGCATTAAGTTCCCCGTGGTGCCAGGTTGGTAAGCTCTCATGCCCTCAGCATTAATCCATCTTCCAGCCTTGGTTTGGAAGGGATTTCTCCCCACCTTGTCCCGCTCCTGCCAATCTGATTACAGGGAGGTGGATTATAAGCGTAGGTTTGTGGTGGTTTTTTTCTGTCCTGCTCTGTAGTCTGGGCATGGAGTGTTTCCTAGGGTCATCTGAAATTTAAGCACGTATGTTAATTATGCTCTCAGTCACTCTTGCTGTTCCATTGAGGTCTGTGGGATTTGTCCTGTTGATTTGTGTGAGAGAAAATCCCAAGGAGAGCAGCAGAACTAGTTAGGAATTTCGGGAGGAGGGAGAGAATTGTCCTTATGCTGGAAAACCTTTGTAATGTAAATGAGCCATAAATCAGTTCTCAGGGTGTCTTAATGCACTGAATATTTTCCTGTCAGACAGCAGTCTCTGGCACAGAGAACTTGTCTTATATAGCACTTAATATACTGATAATAACTCCAGGTTTCTACCACTGTTTTTCTGGACTAGCTGTTTTTATTTCAGTAGATGTAAACTTAACATCTAGCCAATCACAGGTAAACTTAGTTCAAATTATGTTTTTGACAGAACAGTATTTCTGTTGGCTGCTGGATTTTTGCTTTCAGTAATGCTTCTATAAATATGTGGTGTCAAGGTGTTAATCACGTTTCAATCAATCTTTAAAAATCAAATCTCCTTAAGCAGAAGATTTATCTGTACGTTCAATATCTGTGTCAAAAAGGTGATGTTCCTCTTGCCACTTGGACCACAGCAGGTGCTGCGCATAGCCGTTCTGCTTGCCTGAGGCTGAGAAGGGTTTTTTTGTTATTATAGAAGTGTTTTGTGGTACAAATGCTGCCAAAACCCCTGGGGTTTTTTTAGTTATTTTCTTTTGGCAATCCCACAGAGTGTTTTAAAACTACAGCATATGCCTCTGGTCTTGTGAACTGATGCGTTTGAGTGATTTTATGCATATTAAGAATCACACTGTTATGTTTAACAGAATGGTGAAAGTTGCTTGTAAGAACAGAACTGTAGCAAGGGTGGTGGGAGCTGGTCCAAGGCACTGCTGCTGCAGGGTGAAATGCCAGGGCAGTGGAGAGGAGGAGGTCGGCAGCTCCCCACCCACCTGCCCTAGGTAGGACCCAGCATGCCAGGAAGCTTTCCTTCCCAGTCCAGAAGGGAATGGGCAAGGGGGGGACAGTGGCAGGCAGCAGGACGGGGTGTTGCAGAACACCTGCCTTACCTGGCTCTGGCCAGCCGGGTTTCCTAAGAGGCCCTTGTCCTTGAACGCAGCAGGGGATTGAAGATAGCTGGCCTGCTTCTCCCAGCCACCTTCCTGCCCCTCTTCTGCAGGGAGGAGGTGGCACGTAACCCCCAGGCTGTGCTGCAGCCTGCGCAGACGTGGTTGCTGCCAGCAGTGAGGCCACCTCGTGTTAAGCAGAGGGCTGCCTTACAAGATCAAATTTAAGAGCACTGTAGCTTTCTGGCTTCCTCAGCTTATTGTTCTAGTTCGGCATCTGCCTGAAGTGCAGTGGGACCTTTGAGACTTGCAGAGGCTGGAGAACACGGAGATGGAGCAGAACCTCTTGTGTCCTCCAGTCACCCCTTCTTCCACTGTGCCCATGGAGGACTTTTTGCCTTTGTTTTTCCCCTGCAGTAATTGCTTCTTCCCCTTCTAACTGTGAACATTTTGATCACATGTTAAATGTTTCAGTTGAAGAGTAAATTGAAAAATCCAAACTTATTTTTCAGTCAAAAATAAAAGCATAAATAATATAATATTTGATGTAAAAAACCACAGAGAAATTTTAAGATTTAGTACTAACACACACTTTGTCTCTTACAAGTGTAAACATAATGGAGGACCTACTATACTAGTATAATGGTATGGCTACTGAAAAATCTGAGACCATGTCAAATACTCATTTTAGTATAAGGTGTATGCATATGAGAAGTTGCACTGGTATACGCCTGGCATGTGACTGTCCCATGTAGACAAGCCCTACCCTGTCTTGTCATCTTTATACTTGCAGTTAATGGTCTTTTGACCATAGTAGTAAAAAGGTAGTGCCATATTATTTCATATAGAAGCATCGATGCAAACAATGCTGGGTGGAGGAGGATTATCATTCTTACGTATGAAATATCCATTGTATGAGACAATATCAGTCATTATTCCAAACACTGAAGCTACAGATTCCTCTTTTTCCCACCCATTATTAGCATTGCTGGGTGTTTTTTAGAACTTTAATCCATGAATAACAGGATCTTCAGTACACCTGGGCATTTCCTCTTCTGTGCCTGAGTGAGTGTCAGTTAATGGGAACTTCATTCAGGAAGTCCATTAAACTGCTCAACATGCAAAATAGGTTACAAGTTGTTTGGGGACAATGAATGCAAACATAGAACTGAGACACGTGGTGAGTTTGAGATTTGTTTTTAACAATTATTCTGAAATACTTTAAATAGAATGTTTTTCCACTTGTGTCACTGTGCTTCTTGCTGTAAATTTGTTCCTGAACAGATGAGTGTGCAACTTGTTTGTAAGCATGTGCAGAGCATCTCTTATGCTATGAGCTCCATCTGTGATTAACAGAATCCCTGAGAAATACATTTGAATAAGTCTGGCATCATTATGAAAGTAGCATTTAACATTTAAAACCATCAGTTTGACTTCCTTTTTAGTGCCCCCTTTTTTCTTTTATAATCCTGGTTTTCTCTATTAATAATAAGAAAATAAGTTGTACGTTTTCTTTCTCTGCGTTTTTATTTTTTAAACTACTTTTGTTTACAGCTGTATTAAATCTGTAGTTTCGTGCCATACAGAATGGTGCAATGATGCAGAGCGCCTTGACATTTAGATGTTAATTTTCAAAGTAACTTTTTAAATAAAAGCAAAAGCTAATGTAAAGACAGGTGCTTTAAATCTCAGTCCCCTCCCTCTCTAAGATATCCCTTTTAGTGGTCATTTAAATAAAGAAATAATTGCATTTTTTACTTCATTTTGATCACTGACTTCTTGACCATGGTTACTTTTGGATCCCCTTGATGTGGTCAGCAAAGTCAGACAGGTGACTTCACATACCGAGCTGAGTCAACTTATTCAACGTTAAGATCCTCTTTATGAAGAAAACAACAATTTCTGTTCTTCCCTGCTGCTGTTGGAGAAGCAGAGTCACTGTTCCCTTGCTTTTTGCAGCAGGGGAAGCTGCCCATCTCCCAGCCCTCGCAGCACAAACCTTCATGAAAATTTCCCATCATCAAAGCACCTTTTCTGGGTAAGTGGGAAGAAGCTGCCACAGCCACTTCAGTGCTTCTGTCCAGAGGTGTGTTGTGCATGGCGTGGCCTGTGTCTGGTTTGGCTTTCTGGCTTCCTCTTTTCGCTGATCTCAGCCTAACGTTACAGAGAACAAGGAAGGCTGTAGCTTGACAAGTCCTTCAGTGTGGGCAAACTGCTTGGAGGAGCAGTCTTGTCTCCTCTTTTGGCCTTCTCCTATGTGTTGATACAAATGCTAGCACAGCCAAGTGGGATCTAATGGGGCAGTGATCCAATTTTGAAAAATTGATGTATGTATTGGCACTTTTGCTCGGTTATCTTTAATACAGATAATTTCCCAGATCTGGTCCCTCTGGAGTTGCAACAGGTGCTTGTGTGCGAGAATGGGGACAACTGCTGGTGATAGATCAATGGTGAGCAGAGAGAGGCATCTTTTGCTGACAAAGTGGCTTAAAATGCTTCTTTGAGCTACAAGCTTTGAGCCAAGTCTCCTTTTCCTCAAATAGTACCGTACTCCTCCTGAATCCTAGAGATTTGCTGTGCTTTTTGCCCCATTACTGCTTCTCATAGTTTCAGTTGGGATAGAGTTAACTTTTTTACTAGCAGCTGGTATAGTGCTATGTTTTGGATTTGGGACGATAAATACTTCTGATAGTGTACTGGTGTTTTTAGTTGTTGCTACGCAGTCAAGGCCTTTTCTGCTCCTCGTGTCACCCTGCCAGCAAGTAGGCTGGGAGGACACACGAAGGGAGGGGGCACAGCTGGGACAGCTGACCTCAACTGAGCAAAGGGATATTCCATGCCATATGGTGTCATGCTCAGTGTATAAAGATGGGGGAAGAAGGAGGAAAGGGAGGGATGTTCGGAGTGATGGCATTTGTCTTCCCAAGTAACTGTTACATGTAATGGAGCACTCCTTTCCTGGAGATGGCTGAACACCTGCCTGCTGATGGGAAGCAGTGAAGGAATTCCTTGTTTTGCTTTGCTTGTGTGCGTGGCTTTTGCTCTACCTATTAAACCATCCCACAAGTTTTTTTTCTCACTTTTACTCTTCGATTCTCTCCCCCATCCAAACTGGGGGAGTGAGCGAGCAGCTGCATGGTTCAAGTTGCCAGCTGGGCTTAAACCACGACACTGCTGCGCTCACCATGCTTTATCTCTGACAGGGGCCAGTCAGGGATGCTTAAGAATGAGAGGGGAGGGGGGGAAAAAAGTGCACGCAGGGATCCTTCATGAGTGTGCCCACAGGTGTACAGGCTTCTGGCAGTTTGCAGTGTAGGTACCTGCTGAGCAAAAATTTAAAAAGGCTGTATCCCTGTGACTGTGTTCTCCATGGCCCCTCATAGGCCCTGCCATGTTGAATTTTCATAGGTACTTTTTGTACCTGTTTATGTCTTTGGCAAGCACAGCATGCCTAACCTATTTGCTTTTAGCTGCTTTTCACCTTCTCTGAAAGTATTTCTTGAAAGAATTTAATGTGGTGCCCTTGGTCCTTCTCATCTAGGAAATCTAGAATACCATTCCCTGAGATTTTTTCCTGGAGGTGGGTTCCAGCTATGTTGTTGCTGCACCATGTATGGCACATTTCCCATGGATTTTGCTTTAAATGACCATTGATTTTCATCTGCTGTTTTATCACTATGTTGTAAATGTTTATTGCCGTTTGAGTCACTGAGCACTAAACTTCCTTCCGACTGCTTTCAGTCGGCTTAATCAATACTAAAACTGGTTCTTGTATTATCAGCCAAGTTTGGTAGCAGCCTCCCAGTACCGAAGGGGGGCCTGAAGGAAAGATGGGGAGGGACTCTTTATCAGGGACTGTAGCGATAGAGCAAGGGGTAACAGTTTTAAACTGAAAGAGGGTAGATTTAGATTAAATATTAGGAAGAAACTCTTTACTGTCAGGGTAGGGAGACACTGGAACAGGCTATCCAGAGAAGTTGTGGTTGCCCTGATCCTGGAGATGACCCTCCTGTGCAAAATCTGTGCAGCTTCCCTGTAACCTTCTCCTTTGCCATGTAACTGCAGTTGCCTTTTTCTTACAGTTTCAGGCAGCTGACGTCAAGGGCAGTGGTGGCTGGGGGAGCTGGCTCTGAGTGTGTGAGAGCAGCTGGAGCTCAGCACTGGCTGGAGGTGGCAGGCCAAGGCCATTCCTCCCTGGCCAGGGCTTTCATGCAGGCAGAGTGTCTTGCTGAGCCACTTTGGGAAGAATTCGTTGCATGTGTAGGAGCGGTTTGGGATGATTAATGAACACCACAGTAGGAGAAAGTATCTGGCATCGTTAGCAGAGGAGAAGAGGAGCAGGATGGGAGTGTGTGGTAAGAATCCGGCTGGTATTTGTGACAAGATCGATCTGTGGTGTGAGTTTAACTGAACAAGGCTGTTAAATGAACTTCAGGCAAAGTTAAAGGAGTCATCTGAAGGGAGGGGATTTCTTCATATTGCCTTTTGCCTAAAGCTGTTGTTTGAGAGCCTGCAGTAACTGAGGTTGTAAGAGAAGGAATTAAATAGATGTCTAAATCAAACAAAACAGCTTTCCAAAATCCTTTCCCTATGGAAAAGATTTTATTAAATTGTTGTCATGGTAATGGAGTGCTGAATACATCATAACCTCTTTTGCTAAGTAAACAGAAAAGATGGGGATACTTTCATACTTTTTGCCTTTGAAAATAGAAAGTTTATTAAGCTGTGTGGGAACACTGTATTCTTAAATTTAAGAAAATAAAAACTTTGACAGCTCAAAACTCTGAACTTTTACCCTGGGAAATGGTGGTCCCTCCCCCCCCCCCCCCCCCAATAAACATAAGAGAGCTTAAGTGGGATATTTAAAATTCCCTGATATCACTCAGAAGACTGGAGGGGGGAAAATAACATATTTTGATTTAATCGAAGAACTCTTTTCTATCAGAAGGCTGCAATGTCTTTAAAATTCCAGAACAGCTTTACTACAGATCCTTCCTTCCTTCCATATTACAGATAATGAAACAGAGGTAGAGTGACTTGGTTTTGCAAGCTAATGGCAGTATCAGGAAGAAGACAGACATACCCTGCTTGTCAGTACAGCACTTTACTCTTTGGATCATGCCAACTCTTGAGCATTGCTGATGACTGACCATGTGTGAAACCTGGTGCTGGTATTTGTTGTTGATTAGTAACAGGAGTTCCAATAAAAGTGGAAATTTCCAGCTTTGACCTGTGCTACTAATACCAGAGCTTTCTGTAGCTGCTGTTTGTCATTTGGAATGACCAGAGTATGGACACTTTTCAGTTTCTGAAACGGCCATACTGCAACCACGTTGTTGTCCTTGATAACTGTTTCAGAATTACTTTTTTTATAGGTTTTTTCCCTCTGCAGTTAACTTTTAAATCTCATTAAAAATCTGTTCCATCCCTTATTTTTGCCTTCATAGTCTGTTTTAGTAGTAAACGTACAGGCTTGTGGCTTGTTCGTTTCCAAAACAGGATGCGTATCAGCCTGAAATGGCTGGTGTTTTGTGGAGCGTTCTTTCTTGCGGGGTGAGTGCTGTTTAGTTTTGGGAAGATTTGTTACTGAGGATGACCGGTTTTGTATTCATTTCTGTTGTGAAGTGGAAGTAGCCGCACTGAGGAAGTTGGGAGTGAAGCCTTATGGTCTGGCAAGCAGTCTGACTTCCTTTGGCTTTGCAAACAGTAATGATTTATTTTGTCTGAGGTTGCTTATTTGTCAGGTTTCATCAGGTGAGATAAGAGCACAGCCATGCCCGGAGCTGGCCAAGCCATGCTGGCACCAAGCTGGGTGAAGGGGAGATGGATGATCTGTGTGGGCTGGAATAGAATAGCTGACGAGGATCAAACCAGTGGGTGCCTAACGGGGATTTTTACTCTAAGGTTTCTGTATGTAGTGTTTTGGGGGTTGTTTTAGTGTCATGAATTTGATTTATTTAGCTGTTCTGGATGGGTGGAGAAAGGCATGTAGGGTACAAAGAAACTGGTACGTACTAGATTGAGCGCAGAGATTTAAATGAAGATGAAAATGGTTAATTCTGAATGAAATAATTGGGGTGTATGTCATTTTGTATACAAAGTAAATTAACAGGGATCTTGATGGGAGCAAAACAGGCTAAGATGCTTGAAGTGTTTTAAAGTGTTAATCTTATTGCATATATGCGTAAGTGGATTAAAAAAACATCGTTTGTAGAACACGATCTGTTTGTGCTGTGCAGGATGTTAAGCTGATTGTATGCCAGATATCAAGGCACATTGTAGAGGATGCACATTGTGGAAAATTTCCCAAAAGGAAAACTGTGTCAGCTTGAAGATAAAATGAAGATTTCTTCTCCTTTCCATCTTCTTTTTTTATACTTTTTGGAGGGCTACTTTGTCAGAAGCAAGAGTTGTCCATGCTGTATGATTTTTATTAATCTAATAAGTCATAAAAATCATGCCTTATTATCCTACAAATTTTTTAGAACATCCTATAATATGGACCTAGTGCTCTTTGTTTGGGATTAATGATTATATGATTAATTATTATATCTCACATGAGGTCCTATTCAATTGTTTGTTAGGCATCTCTGTTGAATAATTGTTAACCAAAACAAAATGGAATTTTTAGAAAAAAATTGTCAGATTTCCATTTCTTTATTGTCTCAGTGTCAGAGTTGCACAGCTATACTGGTTGCTTGTAGTCTTCTAGTGAAAGTTGTGCAGATAATTTCACCCCTTTTTTTTCTCCGATCAGTTTTCTTTTTACACTAACCACCCACCTTGTTAGTGTAATAGGAAATTCAGGCTGTTTCATTCTAAAAATGCAGATTTCACAGAATCACGGAATTTTCAGAGTTGGAAGGGACCTCTAGAGATCATCTAGTCCAACTCCCCTGCTGGTGCAGGAATGCCTACAGCACATTACTCAGGACTGCATCCAGGCGGGTCTTGAAAATCTCCGGAGAAGGGGACTCCACAACCTCCCTGGGCAGCCTGTTCCCGTGCTCTGTCACCCTCACCATAAAGAAGTTTTTTCTTGTGTGTGAATGGAACTTCCCATGTTCCAACTTGTGCCTGTTGCCCCTCGTCCTGTCACTGGGAACCACTGAAAAGAGTCTGCCTCCATCCTCCTTCAACCCACCCTTTAGATACTTCTAAGCAAGAACAAGGTCTCCCCTCAGCCTTCTCTTCTCCAGGCTAAAGAGTCCCAGCTCTCTCAGCCTTTCCTCATAAGGGAGGTGCTCCAGTCTCCCAGTCATCTTTGTTGCCCTACGCTGGACTCTCTCCAGAAGTTCCCTGTCCTGCTTGAGCTGGGGAGCCCACAACTGGACACAGTATTCCAGTTGTGGCTTATTTGATTTATTTGCCTTTTGTAGGCAGTTAAATAGAACTGGGTCTGGAAGATGAAGTAGGCCATTTCTTGAAGTCTTTCCTAGCTCTTTTCCTGTAAGTCAGTGCCCAAGCTATTAAGCAGTCAGTTGCAAATTAATTTAAGTGAGCACTGCTGACCTTGTATTTTTACCTGCCTACTTACTCTGAAATTATGTCCATTTCAGATCATTAGTCTTTATTAAATGGTATGAGAATGGTCATTGTGTTGCAGAAAGTTTCTGCTTCCTATCCTCTGTAGGATAGATGCCTGAAAGATCTCTGCAGCCAGGTCACAGTGCCCATTAAGAACCAGTTCCTCTGATTCTCATGGGACTCAATGGAAAAGCCCCCATGCTATCCGTTGTGCACAATAACAGACTGAAAACGTTTACTGGAAACCTCTGTATTTGGACAGACTTAGAAAATGGCTTATCAGTTGTTGCTCAGAAAACATTTTGAGGAGCTGTAAAAGGATGCCTCTGTATAAATTCAGAAGAAATGTTTTGCCCATCAGAACCAATTAGCTTAAAAAACGTTATCTGGTGTCTAAATGAAATTACAGATGTGTAAGACTTTTTCCTCAGAAACCGGAGTGTTTTTGCAGATAAGCTGTTTGTTTCTCCTGCCCTCCCTTTTTCTCTCTCCCTCTTCCTTCCCACAACAACTTTCCTAGTGAAACACAACACATCCATTGACTCTGATACTGAAAAACAAATATCTTGTGCAGGAACACCTTATCCATTCACTGGAAAAGATGCGTATGGTTTCGTCTGAAAGGCTGATTTAGTTGCAAAACCTGACACTGGTCAAACCGAGGGGGTTCATTTATTTATTTATTTATTTGGCCTTCAGCTCCCTTTTGATCTCATAACCATTAGGACAAGACTGAATGTTAGTTTTATTCAGTTTTAAAACTGAACAGAACCACTCGAAATATTCTAAAGAAGTAGAAAAAAGAAATAATTAGACAAATAGTGTTCTTAAATCCATCTTCCATGGCAAGTCTTGGCACGAAGGGTAGCAAATAACAGAGCTGGGAGAAAAATCGATGATGCCCTTCGCCGTCCAACTTCTTCAGGAGGTAATGGGTTTGAAATCTGAGCAGGAGAACTGCTGGCAGCTTGTGTGGGTGCCCAGTCTGCCTTGTTGGGATGTGCAAGTCAGTGTGAGAGAAGGGCGCTTGGAGGCTGAAGGGGGTGCCTCAAGGGGATGGAGTTCTGATTAAGATGTAGTAAACCCTCAGCTGTGCTCTTCACAGCCTGATGTCCGCTGCACCATACCAGTATGTGTTGATAATGAATTGCCTTGTGTGTACGCAGGAGTTTGTATTTACTTCACTAAGAGGGTGCACATAATGTCAAAAAGCATAGTAAATTTGAAGCTGCTGTTATGGTTTTAAATGCTGTTTAAGGCTTGTTTTGGTTCCTTGGGATGTTACAGTCAAGGTTTTTCAGGAGTGAGTGAAGTGGAGGGCTTTGGTTAATCTTGGCCAGGCTTTAGAGATCTCTGAAAGTAGCATCTCATGAGCAGTGATCATAACCCCAGGCAGAGTTGCAGCATCTCCGAGTCCTGTGATGAATGTTGTGGATATTTGGTCCTCATCTGTTATTTTTTCTAGCGCTGTTTGCTGCTTTGAGACTTGGATGGTCATTGCCTTGAAAATGGAGCAGTGGGCAGGAGGAGTAGACTTGGCACTCTCTGGAAATCTGATGCCTGCCTTGAGGACAGAAAAGAAATTATGGAGTGCCTGGATTCTTGATCACTCTTACCTGAAAAGTGCCTGTGGCACTGTCGATTTGCAGCAGTGTGCTGGGGATGCTGTAGGTTCTTGGTGGGATATAGTACGTGGGAATCAGGCAAGATTAAATACTGTGGGGAGAAGTATCAGTCAGTTGTGTTGCAGTCAGTTCAGATGGTCGTTTCTGCATTCCTCTTTTCTGTCACTAAAGGACCTGGTCTGTTTTAGGTCTTTATTCTTAAAGTTGCCTGGGGCAACTTTGAAAACTCCAGTTCAAATGAGTATGTTTTAAGGAAAATACTGACAGAAGCTGTTAGTATTGTCACGAGGACTGTTGACCTCTAGAGAGGTTTTCCCTCCAAGAAGGGGTTCTGTGTTCCCATTAGCAGCTTTTTTTGTTGTTTTGAAATACTACATTTGTACTACAGAAAGCTTACTTAACAGAGTTTGTGATCAAAACAAATAGACTAGGAATCTGAGGACGGAGGTCTCTGATGCAATGTGAGGAGAAATGGGGCTGCTAGTGGGTGCTTGTTGGTTCTTGTCTACTGAAGCAGTTGATTTGGGTACCCTCTGATATGCACACGTTACAGGAAGATCATTGAGTCACTAGACTAAAATGTCAGTAATGTGTCACATTTACAAGTCTGGAATCAAGTACAACCATGGTAAGGATATGCCATTTCAGTGTAGAGGGCTGCTTTGCAAAGATTTTTGCCAGGGCTGAAGACAGACATTGTGTATGCAATGCGACTAATGTTTTGCAGTTGCTACAGCAGCCTTTGATCAGGACTGTGGCTTATTAGTCAAAAATAAGCTTCCTTTGCATACACAAATTTTCATTAGTCTAAACGAAACACTTCATTTGTTATATAGATGCGTTCACTTTTTATCTTTTATAAATCCCTGTAGGTTGTTTTCATATGTAGTGAGGACCTGATCTGTGAAGTTTCACACACACTAAATCTCTTTTGCTGTGCAGAGCTGTCTTATGAATCAGTGGGTTTGAATGAACGGGGAGCCACAGCATCCTCACTGAGTTGGCTGCAGAATGTGAATCTCCTGCTATTATATTTTGGGAAGCATTTAAGAAATATGTATATGCACATGTGTGGTGTGGACAGTCTTTGCAAGACAATCTTTTGAAATGTTTCACTGGAAAGCGTTGGTCACGTGGTCTGGGAAACTGACCTTTCTCAGAGGTCTCAAGCTGAATATTCTAAACTTTGGGAACTGGTTTTAATGGGGGGGGGGGAAGGTGTGTAGCCTGAAATGTCTTACTATAATTCTTAAATGCTCTGTGTATTTATTTTTATGTTGTAGCCTGAAAAAATATATTGATAGCATATAAATATAAAAGGTGAAAGGAAGAATCTCTGAAATTCCTGCATTGTATTAATAACTAATACATTAAGTTTTCCCTTACGTAAACTACTGCTGTGAGATCATGTAACCTTTTCCCATTTGTGGTGACTCATTTGTTGCCTGCATTTTCTATGCATAATTCTTCCTGTGCACATAATAAAGTTTTTAGCATCAACAAGATTAATATACTACTCCCTCCCTTAGGTACCTTAATGTACTAGAAAGAAGGATCATTAGATTATTTTTTTTGTTTTGTGTGGTATGTGTCAGTGATTCTTAACTGAGGACTATTTTAGTGATGCTGCACCTCAGCCCGTAAAGTCAGCCTTTGTTCTCACTAAGCAAAGTCAGTGCTAGAGATGGTGATGTAGCAGGAAATTCTGTGTTAGGATTCCTGAAGCATCTTTCTTGCTTGAGCTGTGCTTTAAGGAGTCTTCTAAAAAGAAAATACTCTTGTTGCTATAGTGATAAGTTGGAATATTTATAGGCCGCTCGTTAAGATTTCTCTCAGAAGAGCTATAGCAGCTGGGAAATGTTCCTGCACAAGCAGTTTGCGGCCACATCAGTCACGTTGGGAAAGGAGCTGCTGGGTGACACTTGGAGTATCAGGTGTGTGGGTTGTGCGAGAACAGACGTGGAGTAGCACGGGTGGCCGCTGGGAGATAACCTTGGGCAAAATGGAAAGAAATAACAAGTTTGTATCAAAACAAGTAGCTTCATAAAGCAAGAGCAGTTGACTGTGAAATTGTTATGTTAGCTGTTGCATTATAATACATTATGATCCGAGGTTTTACTTTATCCTAAGCTTCATCTTGGAAACATGATTCAGTATTTTGTTTCTGTGTTTAGATGTAGGATGGTTTAAAACAAAACAACTTTTTGATGTTTTTGGTTTCTTTTTCCCCATTCCTCCTCCTTAGTAAACAACAGTAAAAACTTTATTACCTTATTACCTTTTTTGTTATTCTTGAGATGATGATACGAGGATTGAAGAGTATGCTGTAGTTACCAAGTTACTGATGCAAAGTGTGTGGTTTTTACTGAGTTGTAAGGAATTCTGATATTAAAGTCAGTTTTTAAAAAATCAAGTTAGCAAGTGAGTTATCTATAGAGGTTGGCTACATCTTGATGTTGTGGGTTTTTTCTTATGCCTAGTTTGAAAAAGAAAAGGCAAGCCAAACAAAACACCGAGACTGTCTCTGCCAATTCCCCTGGATCTCCTGCTTCCAAAACACCTTCTGAGAAAGATGATGAAAGTAAAGTTATTTTGGAGCAAATCAGTTCCTCTGAAGACAACTGTAAATTTGCTGGGGAAAAGGAAACTCCTCCAGACAAAGAAAAGAAAAAGAAAAAATACAATCAACTGAAAGACATCAGACGCACAGAACTTAAAAGATACTATAGTACTGGTGAGTTTTGTTAATGCTATAATATTTTGAAATATGTTTGCTTTGATAGTTTGTTAATGTACTTTTCTCATATTCTGTAGGCCTTCCTTAAAAGGATAATTGACTTCGTATATCCTTCCAGTAAAACCAAACAAAATTATGTAGTTCTGCATATCATCTGCTTCTACCTGTAACCTTGCAGTTCTTAAAAAATATGTATTTCTTGTTTCTCAGTTCTAAACCTCAGTGTTGTTATAGGCAACAGTTAAGTTTATTATTGCCTTTTTTTTTTTATTAAGATTTGTCTTCAGTGTTTTATGGCATTGGGATTCAGGGGTGGGGTGGTTTTATAAATTGTTGTATACTGTTTAAGACTTAAGTCTTAATTCATATTCATTTTGTCTGTTGAAGTGTGAACAAGTAGGTAAATTAACTATGTATTTTTAAACAAAGGGCTTGTGTGCTGGAACGCTTGTCCTCCTTCTCCCCCCAATTATATCAGCACCTCAGTTACTCATAAATATCTTTTTTTAGATACATTCTTGCAAGTAATTCAGAAAAAACATCAGTTTGTGCCTAGATCTATGAGATGAGTCATATACATGTCTGTCTGCAGTTGGATTGCAATTTGTTGGATACTCTTAAGTAATTTTAGATACAACTTACGGAATACTTCTCCTTCCAGATTTTCTCTTGGTATTTTGTAGGAATGATCTTTTAGACTAAGAGAACTCTGGTTCCATCTTGGAAGGAACCCTTTTTTAAATAGAAGGCAGGCAACAGAAAATTGTAGATATCCTAGAAGCAGGCTGCTTTGCTGCTCATACAGTGTGCATGAATGGCTGGCTTCTAAGGAGGAGTTCTCATTAGGATAAGGAAATGAATCAGCAGTAAAAATGTTGTGTTGACTGGTGCATATAGACCAGTTCACACCTGAAGCTTCTCTTTTATGAGGCAACACAGGCCTTACCAAAGAGAAGAGAAATCTTGGGGTAATGTTTCCTGGCAAGCTCAAGAGTTTACAGTGATTTATTGACCAGGCTGTAATTTTTGGCAGGTTTAAATCTGATAGTTTTTCCAATAATCTGGGAACTAAATGAAAATTTGCATCTCTCTGTTTGAAGTTCTGACCACACTGCTCTTGAAATAAAATCTGTAGAAGGAAAACTGGAGAATTGTTAATGAATGAACCTGTGAACTCTTTGTTTTGTTAGTATGCTAGCTTAAAAAACAAACAAACAAACAAACAAAAACAACATGCACCAAAAACTCCTGTTGCATTCCTTGTAAAGTGTTTCTACTTAAAGCAGCTTTAATTTGTTAATTTGTACCTAAAAGGATTTGGGGTTTTGGGGGGGTTTTTTGTTTGTTTGGTTTTGGTTTGTTTTTTTTTTTTTCAGGTAGCTGAATTTTGTTTCTTTAGTGTTTCAGTAGTTTTGTGAAAAAACACTGCAACAGCTGGCGCTTGCAGGGGAAAGGTGGGGGAGAAGGGGGATGATGGCATCCCTCTCTCTCTCTCTTACTGAAGAGTGCTGCAGGGCTGGTGAAGGAGAATGTAAAGCTCTCCAGGTAGTCTTTGGCTTGTGATCCAACAGTCAATACAAACTCAGGTTTTACTGATGTTTGTTTCATGTTTTGTGTGGACTGGCATCGTTGTGGAGGCGACTTGAAACGCTGCTGGCTGTCACACGGGTGTGCAAAGCCTCTGGGTTCTGCAGAAATACGGAATTTCTGTTGAGAAATACAAGAACTTAATGCTGCTGTTGAGCTGGGCACAGACCCAACTGACAAAATCCATAGAGAGATAAACCTCTTTGTTACTTAAACGCCTGCTTTTGGTTGTTCCTAAATAAAGACTTTTACCCAACTGGAGCATCAAAATTGTGGAAGTGAAAGTTTGAAGAGAGATGGAAAATAGTTGATTGTGAAACAAGTGCAATAGCTCCACGTTCCTTATGCAACTCTCAAAGTCATTTCAGTGGATTCGTTAGTTGCCATAGTATTAGTCTGCATGTCTTACACCTGCCTTCATCCACTGCAGCTATACCTGGCAGTGGTTACCTGCTCAGCTGTTTGTTACTGCTGCTCTCCTGAAAGCTGCCACCTTCACGCACATCCCCAGCAGTTTCCGAGAGCTCTCCCTACACCCACAGCAGCCTGTACGAACTGGTCTTGTTTAAATAGTTAGCCTTCACCTGCACGCGGCAGAGGACAAAACCATGCATCTCGCCGAGCTGAGTTCTGCCAGAATGTGTGCATTCAGCAGTTCCCTGCTGGAAGATGTGTTAGCTGCAGTGGTGGGAAGGTACTGCCAAACCTGCAAAGACTTTATTTTTTAATTGTTGATACACTTTCATATGATACTGGCTGAGAGGGTTTATCCCTGCGTATACATCTGTCTTCATTATTAACATTATGGATGCATATACCTCATTCTTTTTTTTTCTTCCACATGATTTTTTTTCCCCTCTGAGTTGTGCCCTTATTGATGTTTCTGAGGTACTCTGACTAAAATAGTCTCTCTCTCTTACTTATGGTTAACCATTTTTCTGAGTGTGTTTGCACAAGGGCTCGGGGGTTTTGCTTGGTGGTTGTGTTTTTTTCCAATTACCCAGCTTTGGCTTAATGTCTAGAACTTTAAGAAAATCTGAAACAGGAATTACTAATTCTTTTTCTAAATGCTTTCTTCACTTTGCCAAAATGCTCGGTTTTCCTTGTCAAAAGAAAAATGCATTAGATATACCAACAGTCTTTCAGATTGTCTCATCCATGTGTTGATACGATGATGCACAAACTTTATTTTGTGGCTTAATGGAGGTCCTGTCATAAGCTGCTTTGAGCCTAGAAGGGTTGTGTCTGTCAGTCTAACGGAATGACGACCCCTGTCCTCTGAATAATCTCCCTTTCATACCTCACAGGACCATAAATCCTTCTTTATTTATGGTTCTAAGAGAAGCGAGGAAGGGACATCAGATCTCACTGTAATTTGTTCCTCGCACACAACATCCCTTCATTAGAAGCTTGTGGATGTGTTTGCCTTTATGAATTCATAAATGCTGACAGTGGCATCCTTAGTCTTTCACTTTGAATGTCATTCCTTTTAATAGATGTATATGCAAGGGCTGGTACTCTGTCAGAAGGATTTTGTTGACTCAGTAAATCCCTCTTCTCTAGTAGAAAGACTGTCGCAGTTTCTGAAGGCTGCGGAGGACTGGAGGTGGTGGTTCTCCCTGCCGCACCTTGTAGAAAAGAGAGTGGTCGAAAGACTTTTCTTAATCTTTGAAGAAGATGGAAGCACAGCTGTGGAGCGAGTAGCTCCTTGCCTGGTATCCACCCAGTGCCGTGTTGCGTTAATGCCTGCAGCCGGCAGGTGGCATCGCCGAGCCGAGGAGGAGGGGTTGCGGCTCCTGCACCCTGTAGAAAGGGATCCTCCAGCATCCCTCTCCCCAGCCAAGACTGGTCCGTACAGCATACCTGCTAGCACTGTGGTGGCACCGTTACAAATAATCTAATGGTATGACGTATTGATCATTTCTCTTGAGGCACTGATAAGTGGCTGAACAGATCCCACTGCCAGAAGGTTTCTCCTGTGTAACCTCGTATTTTCCTTTTCCCTTAGCACTTGTGTGGTTCTTCAGTGGCTCTGTAATTCTGGAACGTATTTGTACCATTCAATCTCCAAATCCCTAAGACAAGGGGAGATATAATGCTCCTTTCTCCTTATTTCTGCCTCATCTCTTGGCTTATGTGACAATCAGCTTCTTAACTTTGTCGTTTTATCCTTTCTGCTGTTGTTGCTGCAGTAATCTTCTTTCAGACTTTGAAGGGTGTGTATGTCTGGCACAGTGTGATGGTTGCATAGGCACCCTGGCTGCTCTACCCAGTGTCCAGGATGTTCTCCCCTTCTACTTGGGATAACCTAGTTGACCTACTTCTGCAGCTTGGCTGCTTAGTTCAGAGGCAATTTCTGTGGGAAGCCTGTTTTGTTGGAAGATGTTGACTTGCTAAGCTTCAATTATTATTTTTTTCTCTTTTTTTCTCATTGTTTCCCCCCCAGCATGTGTCATGGGCTGTAAAACACTTCCACAAACACAAGGCGAGTTGCAGGAACCCAGCCCTGGAACTGTAACAGCCTGGAAGCACAAGTTTATTGGCTCTAGGGCAGGATGCATGTCTCTGGGACAGACTTGTTAGGTGGATTCCTGTGAGACTAGAAAACAAGGATTCCTGTCAGGAGTTGCTAGGCTGGATGAAGATGGTTGTTTTGTTTTGCCACTGAAGACACTGGAACAGGAAAAAGGGTGACCTTGTGAAGGCAGGCAGTGTAACAGCAGTGCAAATTATGGTCAAGCACTATCCTCTGATTTTTTTCCGTATATTTATTCCAGCATGATATAATGTCTGTCTTCCAGATTTGCAGAATATTCCCAGATTGTGCTGGTTTTGCTTGAAATCGTAAGTGGTCAGCATATGTGAGGAATTGGTTTCCGTTAAAAAATGCATCATAAAGAAAAGTTTGGTTTAGATGACTTGTCCGACACCACACAGTCACTTTTATCAGCAAAACAAAATCCAGTTAACTAGCTTATCGTTCTGCTCTCTAATCATAAAGCCATCCTTTCTCCTTCACTGTACGGTGTTCAGTTTCTGCAGCAAGTGAGTAGGAGGTGAGACTAACAAAACCTCCTCTCACTGTAGCTTTGATTTCTGTCCAAAACAAGCAGGAGTCCTAAATACTGTGAAAAGAGTCCTGAGAGGGAAAAATGGTATGTGCCCATTTAATGAGACCATATATTGTATGGTGAACAGGTGTTGCCAGACTGTCTCCGCAGAGTCAGATAACTGATGCCTTTTTGACTTGTGCTCCCTTCTATCACTTGGGCAGGGGGCAATACAAGAGCAGTGCGGCACGCGTGCAGTTACCCACCCTCTGAATGTGCTGGGTAGCTGGCCAAGAACAAATGTTAGCAAATAAAACAGAGAGAGCACAGCAATTTTCATCACCCATAACATGGTAAGATTTGCACTGACTGGCACAGAATCAGCAGAAGCAGTTCCGATGATACCAGCGTAGTTACTGTTTCAAAGTTGAAAGCTGCTTGTAATGCAGTGAAAATTTATAGAGAATTTAAATTTAATAAAAAGGTGGGAACTTACTGAACCCACTTTGCATAATAGTTTCTAATAGGTCATTTGCTAAATAGGCTTAATCTGAAGTGGACTTTTCCGTGTATATTGAGTTGAAAACTGAAACTTCCTTCTGCTGATGAGTCCTGTTTTTGTCTTTACTACCTGTTATGGTTATTCAACAGTAGGATGCAGTTGAGGACTTAATTTAAGGTGCTAGTCATAAAAAGGTAGATGGCATTTTATAAAATAAGAAAATCCATATAAGTTCTTGCTGGTAATTAGCTAACTGTAATCAGCCCTAATCTCTGGGGGCTTAATACGGTCAGCCCTATCCGTGTAGAAAAGTACTCTGTATTCTGAGTAATCCAAGTGATTTACAAACTGGACTACTCAGTGTTGTGTTAAGTTGCTTAATACAGCGGTAAGAGGAACAGGATCTAAATTTTCCCAAGTTCTGAGATCTTACTTTAGCCTTTGTTTTTCAGATTGGCTTGAGAGAGCAGAAATGACAGTAGATGTAAGGAGGGATGAAAAGGGAAATAATTTGTTTCTTCCAAAATCAAGATCTCAAAATTAAAGCAGCATAGGAATAAGTTTATTTGGTTGTAATTGTCTGCGTAGAATAACAAGGGGTTTGGAATAACTCTCATGTAAGTGTAAACTGGATGTAGTTGGCAGTGTCTAGTTGGGAAGCTTCAGTTGCTGAAACCGTGTGGAAAGAATGAGGTGGATGAATGACTGAAAGGCAGGCAGTTTCAGATCACTTGTTTTGGAATAAGAACAAATGATCTCAAATCCCAGTGGATCCATGTTAAGGCCACCAGGTTATATTTAAGCTGGGCTGTTAATTGGTGTTTACGAGAAACTGTTGCATGAAGAAGGAATGCCTTGTCCGCAGGCAGGACAATTTGATCTGAGCAGTAAGTACCAGAAATAATGCCTTTAGCACTTAACTTCTGAAAATTTGGATGGCAACATCTTAATGCTGCTTGAACTCCCCATGTGTGGAATCCTCTTCTAATTCTCATCTTGATGGATAAACTCCTGTTTGTTGTAAAACTAAGTAAAAGACACAAATAAGTGAGACTTGGTGGTTTGTATGTAATCCTTAGGTATTGCCTATCAACACGTGACTAGTTGCCTCAAACCTATAGTTAAGAAAGATGACTGAGCTGTTAGATGGAAGTGAAGCTATATGTATATATAAAACCAAATTGTAAACTCGGCCACTGATAGTCAGTAAACTAATATGCATTTCAAGTGGGAAGCGAGGGAATTGAAATGGGAAGGTAAAGGACAGAACATGAAAACTGTGTCCAGTAACCTAAAAAAAGATTTCTTAACTGTGTTAAGAACAAAAGAGAAACTAACGATAATTTTAGGTCATTCTGTGATGCTAGTGGTTGAATTTTCAGTAGTTTTCTGGTGTGCATCCAGGCAGCAGGGAGAAGGAAAGGACGAGAAGGAGAACGGATGTATTTGTATCCTCTGGTGTGATTCTCTCCACTCAAACAGTTAGAAATTGAGGTAAACATTAGCTTAATGGATGTAATCTCTTTTTTTAATTGGCCGAGCTGCATTTCATGTAGGAGTCCTAAGAGTTTATTGATGAACCTTCTTGATCACTGATGTGGCTTTTCTTCAGTAAGCCTTCAAAAAGGGTTGATACAAGATTTTTGTATTCCTTCCTTTAATCCTCAAATGGTCAACCAAGGCCAATTGCATTTGTAAGAATTGTGTTGCTGATGTTACGTACTAGTATTTTGTGAGGCCCTTGAATTTATATTCTAGAACATTGAGTTTTAAATTTGGATGGTATCTCCCTCCAGTAGGATGACTGAAAAAGTGCGTTCAGCTCTGAAAGGATTGGTTGCTTGCTGTGTGTGATTTAATACTTTTATAGATGGGGGAAAAAAAAAGTACCCATCACATTTGCACAAAGTTGTAAGAATTATACACAACGTAGGTTACCAATGCTGAATTATGGGAATTGATTGGTAATTTCAGCACAGGCAAATTACATGTTTCAAAGGTAGGTTGTAGAATAAAGATTTTCAGGATGAGAAAAATCTGAAAAATTACGTGGGGTACTTGATGTGCATATTTACCTGAGCATAAACTTGCAGAACATTACTTTGCAGAAAAAAAATAGTACAGGTACTTGGAAGGTTTATGCAAGAGAGTAATGGAAATTATGGTGTGACTGCAGCTGAACTGCTACATCCCAGCTTGGTGTCTGTGATTCAAGGGCAGAGAAGTGCTAGAGGCTCCATAGGCATGACTGTGCTGTTTCAGACCAGGATCCATTTAGTGCAGCATTTGTTCTCCCACAAAGGCTACACCTGGATGTCTGGGGAAGATTAAGAACACAGTGAATTTTGTAAAGTTAGTCACATTAATGTTCTGTCCTCTGATAATTTTCAGCTGTTGGGGAGCTTCGGAGCTGCTTGTAGTTTGTGCGTTTAGGGATTGTTCTTCCATATGCTTACCTTGTCTCTCCCTGGGGCTGTACAGGTTTCTATGATATCTCTTGGTAAAGAGTGCACAGGTTTGCTACCATTTGCATGAAGAGCAGTCTTGTTCCTGCTGGCTCTGTTTGGTGGCCACTGGCTCTTGTAGAAGAAACTGAACAGTCAATCCCTACTCACCATCTGCAAGCCTGCTACGATTTTTTCTTTTTTCTTTTTTTTTGTAATCTTCTCTCTTTAAAATACCCCTCTTCCATCATTTCCTTTCCAGGCTGAAGAACTTCAGCATTCCTTACCTGTAAGCTGTTTCATGGCTTTGCTTGTCTTTGTTATCCTTCTCTGAACCACCAGGACCCAGGATGCTGGCACAGGGGATGTTTTTGCTCTTAACTCAGGTTCTCTGACTTGATTTACTGTGAGCTCTGTTTAGCACAGCTCGAGGAGGAAGCAAATTTTGGGGGCCTAGAGGGAGTTGTGAGAGACTCCTTGAGTTAAAACTGTTCTTGAGGGGAAAAAAACCCAGAGCCTTATCCTAAATTACCTGTGTAAGTAATTGAAATATCATAGCAAAGAGTTTTAGCAGGCTAGGAGATGGAGAGAAAGATGTGGAGATTAGAAATCAGGGATACCTTTTTCATAGTGGCAGTAATTACTGAGGCAGAAAATTAAAAAGGGTTACAGTGGAATTTCTGTCACGGGAAAAAATACCAGGATTTGATATTTTTCTAAAAGTTACATTATATGTAGCAGTTATTCAAAGATTTAAGATGGTGATGTCTTGTGATCTGTTCTGCAGAGGTCAGACTAGGGAATGACATGACTGGTGTTTGATCAGCTAAAACCGGTCTCACTGAAAGAACCAAATGTGTTTCCAAGGACTGTCTGTTTTCCCAGGGCTTGAATTTTCAGGAGAAGTGAGCACTTACATTCTTAATTATATTTAAATACAGATGCACTTAACATCTCTGAAAAGTGTCCCCCGGAGGAAGGGAGGGAAGCTGTGGAGCAATTGGTCATACAGCACGTGGCAAGGCTGTGGCAGGTGTATGTGTGCAGGAGGGGAAAGGGAAGCGTGTTGGGAGAATTAATGAAGAGACTTGTCATATTTCTGCCAGGGATAATGAAGGGAAATATGTCTGCGTGGTTAGCGAGTCCTTCACTTCCAGGATCCACTGGCTCATCGTGTTTGGGGTAGTCTGAACTTTCCCAGGTCATGCCAGCTGCATGTTGGGTCTTGCACTTGCTGAGTGCGGGTGCCCTGTGAAGTTACTCTGAGTGCCTGCAGGGGATGTGTAGCTTGTGGGAGGTGGTTTTGGTAGCATATCTTGTCCTGGGGGAAAAGGTTGGACTCTCTTTACAGGTTTTTCCCTTCACCATTTCTTGGGAGGGCTGTTGACTAGGCAGTCTGGATCCTTTGCCTCTTCCCCTACCCAGGTTTCCAGGACCTGTGCTCTGGGTGCCCATGGAGCAGTCCTCTGCAGCACCCAGGTTTATCAGTGCTCTAGTCTCTCTCCACTGCCGAGTGACTCCCTGTAGCCCTCTGGGAATCTCTGCCCACAGGGAAGAGGCAGACTATCATCTTTGTAGTTTCAGACATGAGGTTTACATTTGTAAGATTTTTATCTCTTTAAGGCAGGAATATTCATAAGCCAAGTACATAAGGAGCACGAGATATTGCATTTGAAATCATATTGAAAATCTTTTGTCTCCAAGCAGAGGCATGAGGGAGTCATTCTCAGGGAGTCTGCATAACTCAAGCCTGGTATCCTCAAGGCAGGCTTTTCATTTCTCTTCTTCAACAAGTTCCCATATTGTGCTTGAAATACACTGTTGGAAGTTAACCTAAATGCTCTGAAAAGCAGAACTCCTTTCACCTGCGTTGAAATAATAATAAAAAGTTAAGACATATTTTTTTAATGTGTAACACTGTCACTTCCAGCTTTCCACACTGATGTTTCGTTATGTCTTGTCAGTCTGTTGTGATGTCTGTGATGTGATTCGTCAGGGTGCGCTTGGGATCAGTAGCGCATATAAACTGAGTTGCTCTTTTCTATGGCTCCTGAGGATCTGTGTGATGAAGTGCTGGCAGTCAGCAACACATCAGATGCTGGTGTCATCTCTGTACACAAAAATAGGGCATGAGTCCCATATCTTCAGAGTCTTTGTGATTTTTGTCTGTATTTTTAAGCTGTGACCTTGTAATCACCAACCAATAGACAAGGCAGTACAGCATGCAATTTGAAGAGACGTTGTCCTGGTCAACTTACGTGGCATGGCTTTCCCAGGCAAGCTGCTGTGTGTTCAAGCAACAAAATGAATGAAGGAAAACAGCATATGTAGTGTTAAGTTTTCTAAAATGCGCATGTCTTCTTTTGTGATGCCTAAGTATTCCTTCCCTCAGCCCTGCTCTGTTGACAGGCTGATTTTCCTCACTCTGTCTTATCTTTGAGTTGCTGATGTAGTGGATAGTCAGAAATTTTATGGTCGTACTTTTGTGATACATTCATTTAGGTACTGACGCTTACCTGAATGGGATTCACAGGTAATGCTGTCTGTCAGTCCACAGAAAGACCAGTGGGCAGCTTCTCGTCCACCTGTCTCCAAAATGCTCCTGAGTTTATGTACACCCAAAGTGAGTAAAAATTCACTGAACCTTCTTTTACTGCATCCCCTCGTCTCTTGAAATAATCACCGACTTTTTTACCTCCACCTTTGTATAAGAAACCTGGAGCTATCTCTGATTGTCACCATATCCATCCCAGGGTGTGCTTTCATAAACAGTTTAAGCCAATCTAAGGTGTCCATGCTGCTGCTAAAAGAGGATGAGCTGACCACCCTCCTCCTGAGCCCAGCTGGGTGGTCTCAGTCATGGCATTCAGCTGTCACCAGCCCAGTTAAGAGCTGCTTTCCCTAGGCTGGTATCTAGTGTCCTTGGCCAGTGCAGGGTGGTGGCAGGAACACATGGAGAAAGAGTATTTGTGTATTCACCCTTTTCAGCAACAGCTTCATCGTAGGTCTGTTTAAGCTGCTCGTGGAGCTGTGCTCAAATCCAGGACTGCTCCAGAGGGACTGATGTTGAGTCTGTTTCCAGGAGGAGCTGCACAGTCATGTGCATTAAGCCTTTGTCACTGTCAAGGTAAATTCGTTGAAGAAATTAAAGTTAGATGTGGGAAAGGGTTGAGTTTTAAGCATTGCCTAGTCTGAAAAGTGTATCTGGTGTGTTTTCTGAAAAAAACCCCAAACCAAAACAAAAACCCAACAATGAATGTGCAGTTTAAATTATATGCTGGAGATTTTTTTTTTTTGCGTTTCCTAATGGAAGCCTGTGCTTTTTCTCATTCCCACCATTTTGTTTCTTAACTTAACCTGAATGAACTCTATCCAGCAGATGCCTGAGAAAGGCAGTGTGAAAACTTTCCTTCCTGTACCTGGGTTTTCTTCAGTAACTGAAAACAGGATATAGAACTTGCATAAGAATTGGATTCCTGACCACACAGTTAGATACTAAGTATCTGAAAACCTTGTCTGGGCAAGTGACAGAAAATAAGAAGGACCTTCTCTGTCTGACCTTAGGATACGTGTGGCTTTCTTCTTGCAGTTCCCAGTAATGCAGCATATTTGTGTAATACATTCAAAGAATGACATACTTCAGCTATGCTGTGATCTGGTTTATGAGTTGATAGCACAAACACCTGCATGGAGAATACATCTTCAGGTGACCAACTCAGCCAGAAATGCTCTTTGTGCAGTGGATAATGGGGGAAAATGCTATCCAAGGGAGCGCTTACTAGATACTTTATTACTATCTTTATCAAACTGAAAATGTAGAGGGTTTTCCCATTGATTTTAAAGAAGACCAGGGACAGTAATTTGTTCTATTTTTTTTTTCACGTAATTCCCCTTACTGGTTTTTGGAGTGTAGACTTCTCCTGTTTTAAGTCTATGGTCTCTGTTGCAATGTGGTAAGACAGCTAAGACCCCAGTGGCTCATAAATCTGGCAAACCACAAAATTAATTTTGTGCTGCAGCTCCACCTGGCCTTATCAGTGCACCCAAGAGGACCTTTCTTCCTACACAAATATACAAGAAAAGCAGGATAATTTAGAGGTAGACTGTCAAACGCAGGGATCTCGGGACAGATTGAATGGTCTTGAACTAGAAACTGGAAGAAGTGATGATAGATGGCATGAACAGCTTCTAATCTTGGGTATGTGCATTTCTTTTATATGAGTAAAGCCGAACTCTGAATGGGGAGGATGTTTCTGGATGCCAAATCTGTGAATTGTCTTATGCAAGTTGGTATTTCTACGGAAAGTTGACTTAAGATTGTGTATTTGTATAATGCTAATCGTGCTAGTGAGGAACTAGACCATACTGTTGCCGAACAGTCTGGAGGATATAATAATGCAGTTCTAGAGTTCTTGTTGTGTACAAAGCCAGAATACCCAGCAAGTTGGTAGCAGCCCATGCTGAAGTTTCTACGGCTGCATCTTTGCTTTGGCTGTTATTCGCACTTCTTAGGTTGAAGATAGCATGTGTACCTGTACGCTGTATAATTACTTCCCTGATAGCTGTAGAACTCATGGATGGTAGCTATTTAACCTACCCTTAGGCAGCAGACATCGATTGCTTGCAGGAATTCTTTTGTGTGGCTGATAAATGTGGTTCATAAACTTTTGCTCTGAAGGGGGATAAAGCACTTGGCTGAAGATGCGGTATTTGGCTGCTGACAATGGTTAGTCTAAGGTGGTGTTGATGTGAAGTAGGACTTTGGTCTGTTTTGTGCATAGCTCAGGTGAACAACGTGCTCCCAAGTCCATCTTACATAGGCTGTTGATGGTTGGTGAAATAGCAGTGGGGAGAGACAGTTGCTAGTGGTAAATGAAAAGTAGGTCAGGAAGAGTCCACAGTTTTGATGACACCACAAAGTAGTTACCCAGAGCGTGTGAGAGCTGTTACAGAAATGATGATTGCTTCCTATTGTCACAGGCATGTTGCAGGTATTCACTGTGACTATCGAGGGTCAGAATAAATATATGGTTACAAGTACTTCCACAGCAAGTATAGTTAGATCGTGTATGCAAAATGCAGGAGAGCAATTGCAAATATTTTTGCATCTGAAGTTTTCCTAATCTGAAGTGGATTTCCTTTTGAATGTCGTGCTTAAAGCTTTGTGTAACAAGATCTCCTTTTGTTTCACCACAGCTTTGTCTATACACAGGAGTGTGCAGAAGGACACCTGGCTGTGGAATGGAAGGCTAAAATTATCACACATGTCTTTGTATCCAGACAGCATCAGTGGGAACTAAATATAACCTTTAGAATAAGAATTGCAATAACATATATCAGACATAGGACTGATAATGAAGAGAGAAAACAATTGTCCTTTTCTAAAGGGAAGGAATAGAGTTAGGACCTAGATCTACCACTCAGCTGTGATGGGGCTGTTTTTTTCAGAGACTCCTAGCCTTCCTCATTCCCATCTCCTCGTTCTCCCCCTGCCCTGTCCCTCCTTTCATTCTCTCATCCTCAGTGCTGACATGAAGCTTGGTTAAATGCCATCTTGCCCTGGGAGGATTAGGCAGGATTAGGCAGGTTGGGATGGGGTGAGAGCTAATAGATTAGTGTAGGATGAGCAGAAACTAAGGCTAGGGAACTATTTATTGTTTTAAAGCATAATCCAAAAAATTAAGCTTTCCAGAAGCGAGGAACTGAAAACTTGTTTTTATACAATAATATGGATAGATCCAAATTGTACACTGTTGCATTTTGAAATAGTGTTGCTCAGGCTAAAACCTCACATATGAATGTGATTCATGGTGAAGAGCACTCTATAAAATGTATGGAAAGGTAATAGGAGTTTAGGGCATATAACTTGTAGTTCCATGATGCTTATATTACCGGTTTATTCATGGTACTAGAGGAACTGCTTGTATCTTGGATCTTGTTCTCTGCTACAGCAACAGTCATATAATTTCTTAGAGATAGTAATTGTGTATATTTCCTTGTAGAGACTAAACTGGTCAAGCTCCATGTGAAAACTAATGAGGGTTTCCTTCCCTCTTACATCTGTTATTCCTCCTTACTGCTCTCTTGTCAACCAACTTGTTGCTAAAACTTACTGATTTTATGCCATCTGAATCTTTCTAGTTGTCCCTTGCAATCTTCAATAAATAGGTTTTCTTTTTAAAGAAAAATGTCTAAAATGCTTTTCTTTTTAAAATTTCTTCCTTAAAGTGGCCCAGGCTAGATTTAGACTACATCCATATGTTTAGTGACTGTAGTTTTCTTAGGCAATAGTTTCAAAGTACAGCTGAGTGCTATGAAGAGCTTGATGTTCCACAATGTGAATTAAAACCTTGCTGCTGCTGAATGGGGAGGTCCTGTGCTTCCTCTCCCTGATCAAAACTACATATTTTTCCCTCCTTCTGAACTGGCATTTATCTGACCACAAGGTAAGATGAGTCAATTCTCTAGACCAACAAGGAAAAAAAAATGAGATAATTGATTATTTTAATCAGTTGACTAGTGTCTCTGTGGGATCAGATGAGAGCCAGAGTCCAAGGTAGAAAGAGATGTGAGGAAAGAACAGCTCCTCTCCTCTTAGGAGTTATTAATTTGGCTTATGAAACCATACCCCTGTGTCTGCCCTGAAGAAGAATTGGGTGTCACTGTCACTGCTGAATAATGTGAGATTGAAGGAATCCAGAATACAAAAGCTGTACACTTCTTTGTGGTCTAACTTTATAAATCTTTTGAAACTTCAGTGCTGGATATCTGTGTATAATTGTACTGCATTACACAAAAATTTTTTTCCGACGTTTTCTACAATTAACAACTGTTAGTGTTTTGCTCAGTCTCAATATGTGTTTCACCCTTGTGTAAGGGATGTTCAATTGTGTCTGAGAGAACTTTGCTTACAGAAGCATTCCAGTTGCATCATGGGGACTTGGTTTAAAAATTGTATGAACTGTTCCCCAAAATGTGACTAGTGGAAATGAGACTGTTTTTTCTTACCTATTTTCCTTTCACATCTTGAAACATGAACCACTCTCTCCTTTGGAGAGATGCTCAGGGTAATTACATTTCTGTACATTACACTTCCTAGGGACATAAAAAATTATTTCTTGAAATCTAACTAGCTGTTTAAAAACAGTCTCAGTGTGTGTTACGGTTCTGCCTCAAACCCAAAAAGGAATATGATTTTTGTTTCGATCCACAGAGAGCTGAAGATGATGTTTGCTCATGCACCCAGTCTATCTCAGAAAGGCTTAGGACACCAAACATTTGCACTGTGTAGGACATTTTCCCCAGCACAAAAGAAAAGCATGTGTAACCAGTTTACTTAAGGGTAAAGACAGATAGATAGGATCGTTGCAGCTGGGAGCTATTCTCCTGTCCAGCTGATAAATACCTTAACTTGTTCCTAATGTTGATTAGCAGCAAAGCCTGATCCTGAAAAGTGTGTTCCTGGTCCCAAAGACTTCTCTGATTTTTTCCACCTGTTTTTCCAGTGCTCTGTCAGAAACCTGTTACCTCTCACAATAGCGTTGTCTTGTCTGTTTCTGGCTACAAGGATGCTCCCCACCCACTGTCTTAATGTTCTCTCCTTCCTTCTTCCCCGTGACTCCAAATATTCACATTGTAGATATGCTGCTTTGGACCTGGGAAAAGGTGGGAGAGAGCTCCCTGAGAGTCACTCATCTCACTTTTTCCAGGATGTTTCACAGGAGCTGGAGGCAGAGGCTGTCCTGCCCGTCAGCATCCCCTGTTAGTAGAGGATTGATTGTGCAGTCTCCATCAATAGGGCACATGCATCCAGAATGGCTTTCTTTACAGGCTTGCTGCGCTTTGGCAAACATCACCATGACCTATTTCTTAAGTACTGGTCTCTACCCACAGAAGTACGTCTGTTTTCTGTCTGATAGACATTATCGGTTGATCTGAATCCTTCCTGTATCTTCAGACAGCACCTAGAATGAATGCCAGGAACCCCCCGCCTCTGCCTTTACTGGACATCCTGTGCACATCCTCCCTGCTCGCAACACTTTGCATCCTCTCCTTTAAACTTCCCTTCTGACCGTAGCGTTCAATATACAGAGTCTTCTAGTCACCCTTCTTCAGTGCTTCTTTCTGGGGGCCCAGCAACATGCCACTTCAGCGCAATACTCAAGTTTCAGTACGTTTCAACTGCTGCCGTATTGTTTTCCAGCTGAGATTTAGAGTTAAAGCGCTGGACTGTAGGCTGCATCTCACTGTTTCCTTACAACATTGTGTCAAAGTTTCCTCTTGACAGGTAAAGTGCATCAACTACCTCCCTCTGAAAGAGAGTGATGGGGGTTTGGTTTGGCCCTGTTGCAGGGAGGCCCTTTGCCCTTGCTCAGATGGAGGGCTTTTTGGGTGTGCAGGTCCCTCTGTGTGTCCCATTGCCCAAAAATACCCCATTGCCCAAGTGCGGGTGCTGTCTGTCCTCCAGCCCTGCGCACAGCTGCAGGGACAGGGTGGCAATGGGTCCTCTGTTGCTTTGGCTGTGGTGGGGAAGGGTCACTTCACGTTTTAGTGCAGCATATTCAGGTGGTAATAAACTGTTAAACATGTAATATGTAGCATCGCTTTGTGCCTCTGCAAAGGAGCTCAAGCCATGTTTTGGGGAGGAAGGAGTAAATAAAGAGGGAATTTAAGTTCCTTGCAAATATTTGCAGTTTTTTGTGTAGAAGCTGCAGTATATGAATATTGCATGAGTGTCAATAGCCAAATTCTTATCTAAATGTGCCTTAAAATACCTTCTCCATTTATAGCAGAAGAAGTTACTACCTTTTTTATATCAGTTCTTTGAATTGCTTGTCATTTTTGTTGGGGTCCTGTGTTTTCTGGTGATCTCTTTATACCTTTGAATGACTTACTTGGAAAATAACTAGTGGAGAATCACAATTTTTATTCAGAATACAGAACAGTTGTTCAAAGTGTAGATATTTCAGAATCATGTGCCTGGATTTGTATTTATCAGGGAATTGCTATTCTCCTATGGCAGAAGTTTCACTAATGAAGGAGCACAAGTGTGGTCATTATGGGTGACAGCTGCCTTTTTGTTTCAAGTGACTTCAGCAGTAGAGGAGGAGGAAGCCAAATGATAACATGATTCGGTAGAGGAAAAATATACAGAAGTAAAGGTGAGGGCTTGGCAAGAGGCTGTGGGAAAAGTGGGAAGCAGAACAGAAAAGTAGACACCTGAGGTGGTAGGATGTTGTGGTGTTCTCTGGTTTGGTTTTGGGCTTTTTTCTTCTTTTTTAACATGGTAGCAGTCCACTACCCAAACCTGAGCAGGCAGTGGTTCTGTCTAACTTGCTGCCTATTCCTCAGGGAGATAGGTCTGATCAAATGGCCAAAAAACCTCTTTATGGATGTGCACCCTGGCTGCTGCAGCTGGCTAAAGGAGGGAGTGGGGCTTGGATAATGTCTCTTCCTAGAAGGCTGCTGCAGCCTCTGGGAAGTGCTGGAATGTCAGAGTGGGTGGAGGGTGTCCCAAAACAGGGATCCAGCCCCTGTGGTGGTAGGGTTCACCTGTGCTTGACAGGAGCTGAAAGAAAGACTTTTCATTTAAAAGTAATAATTTTAATGTGAATGCTGCACAGTTCACTTTGAGAGCCATGAGAAGAGACAGAAAGGTGCTTGTAGAGACACGATGAAATCATCCTATACACAAATCTGCACATAACAGTATTGCTGAAAGTTGTTTAAATGTCGGTCTAGAAAGTAGAAATGGAAAAAATTGTTCAGATAAACTCATTTGCCTTCCCCCTTCCTCTGCTACCAGCCGAAGCAGGACTTTCATATTCTTGAGGTCTCTGTGTCTCTTTAGAATGGCTTAAGTGATACTTATTATACTCCATCTCTGTCAAGATAGTTGGTATCAGGCCTCATTCACTGATAAGGGAACTATCCCAGGAAGCCTTGTTTGCTTAATTTCTTATCAGTACTCTGATTAGGTTACTCCAAGCAATAACTGTTCTCCCCTGAATTTATTGCATTTCAGATTCCTTTAGGCTACCTTCAGGTTTTCACTCCCTTGGTCCTGGTGCTTGGCTAGACTGTAGTAGTAACAGTTTTATTTCTTCTAACAAATCTGTTGTAGAGAGGTAGGACTGGAATGTCCTAAAACAGCAGTGATGTACTCAGCGATGTGGAAAAATATGACTAGTATCTTAGTTTTAAGGAAACCCTCATTATGTCATTGCAAGATTAATGGTTTTTTTGCATCTTAAAATCTGCAGTTGGTTTTCCTTCTGCCATCTCAAAAAGGATATTCTAGAAGAAGAAAAATTAATGAGAAGGACAGCCTGTGAGAGAAATAGAAAAGAGTCTGAAGTATGCTAGTATTAGTCAACCTGAAAAAGTGAAATAACTAATATGATGTTGGGCATCTGTGACATCATGAATGGTATGCAGAAGGTGAATAACAAGTATTTATTTGTTCACCCTTAAAATAGCATTAATCAGGATGCTTAGTGAAGTTAATCAAGTATAAAGCGCACTACTTCATATAGCACATCATGATACTGTGGAGTTCGCTGGCACAGGACTGGTGTGGAGGTCTTGAAGGGACTGCTACTCTACCCTGGGAAATCCATGATTTCTAGAAGCCAAATGGGCTAGTCAGGGGAAAGATTTCTGTATTTACATGCCACCTAAGTGTTTGGTAAGACAGAGATTAATGAGTAAAATGGACTTTTGGTCCAAGTATGCCATTGCCTCTAGTCTCTCAGGGTACTGAGTTTGTTTACCTGATGTGGAAAGTGGTCAATCCATTGGCCCCTTGTTTATTTCAGCATTCCTGCTAGTGTTACCAGACACCAGCCTAACTGATGGCTCGGGAAGTGTCAGGCAGGTTCAGCTGTCACTGCCAGCACTGTGAAACCTCACACTGGTTTTGGCGGGCAGCAGGTTAGGCAGTAGCATTGGCGGTGGTGGTATTGTCTTGCAGTGGCACGTCGTATGTCAGTGTGAGCAGCCCGGGATTCAGTTGATGCTTCTTGACCTATTCTACCTACTTACACAACTATTTACATAGAGGTGTAATTCTCCTAGCATGCGTCAAGGTCTTTTGAATGATAAACTGATTGACCTCTTTGTCATACTCCTCCTTCAATAGTTGCTTTCCAAATTATTCTTAGGTAACTCTTCTTTTGTAAGGTATCTCATAGCGTTGCAAAATGAAATATGAACAGTCTGCTAGGTAACTATGTTAGGTATAAATATATCAGTAAGGGCAGAAAAATTTCCGTTTCAATAGGCCTGTATTTTCTTGCCTATTCTCACTTGGCATTCTTCTTCTCATTGCTCATTAATTTTACTATTTTTACATAATTCTTATTTTACATGTTTCCTGAAATCACAGAGAGGTTCAGTCCACCCACTTTGCCCTTTTCCAAAAAATCCAGTGTGATCAAATTTGCATTAACACCTAGTCAGTTCTCATGGTTGTACGATCCCATCTTTAGTGTACATGCACTGCAGGAAAACTTGGGAGGCAGAACTGTGAGTTAGTTTGCCACTAAGCAAATGTCCAAGTTCAAAAAGTAGCCAGTGGCATTTATGTTAAAGCCTGTGGAGAGGTGCAGCTCTTCCATCTAGTTCTGTCTGAAAGAAATGTGGTTGCTGAGGACTCCATCACACCTGTGTGTGCTCTGGGTGCCTTTGGGACTACTACTAGAGCTAGCTGCCTTCAGATTGTGTTTGAAAACGTTTGCCTTCCTGAAAGAGGAATGAGAGAGGATAAGAGAACTAGAGAAATAGTGTATTGAGGTATTTTGCTTGCTTTGCCAGGCTTTCCATCCCCTCCGCTGTAACCGTTCACGTAGAGCATAATTTGTGACCTTGGCCTTGCTACATGTGGAGTAAGTAGCCTTAGCAGTACCTGTCAGATTTAATGGATCCATTGGAATTTTTTCCTCAGAAGGTCTGATTTTTTTAATTTATTATTTTAAATCTTTATACGCACAATTAAAAACATAGACTAGTTAAGACTTTCCACTACTCAAAGTGATATGATGTGGTTTGGAATTGCCAAAGCCTGCCAAGTAGTTAGGCTCAGTGTAAGGACGGTGTCCAGAACCCCTTGTTGGTGGGATTTAAAAAAAAAAGGGCTGGGGTGAGGAGAAAAAAGTTTCAAAACAAGAAGGGTCAGATTTTGGTTTCAGAAGGCAGGTGGGTTCACAGACTGTGACTGCTTCTTTTAGCCTGTAGCTAAACAGGCTATGCAACATACATGCTTGTACATAGATGTGAAAGAAAAGCAAGCCGTCTATTGTTGGGCTTATTTAGGATTTATTAACCTTTATTGGCAAGGGGAGGACTGTATTATGTTTACTCTAAACTCGACTTGTCTTTTGAACTTTTACTTGTCTGTACAGTTTTGGGGCTTCCACTATGTGTATCTAGTTCACTCTTCTGTATTGCACCACGGTTGTGTTGGGGACCCTGCTAAACAAACAGACCCACGTCCTCTCAGTCAAAAACTAGAGCATATTTTATGTCTCCTTGCAACACAGTATTTCAGGTTCTAACTTTTCACTGGATAGTGTTTTTTAATCTCCAAACTTTGCGGCCAATGTGATTAGGAGGACCTGAAAAATACAGTGTGTTTTACAGAGGAGGAGAGAGAGGTGTGAGAGAGAGGAGCATCCTCTCCCAGGTATGAAGCTCGAGAGGAGAAAGTTGTCTGTATTGTTAGAGAATTTTGTGGTCGTCTTGTGCCACAGTGGCATAGTGGTTGCTGTCACGGTCAGCTCTCCATCACCACCCCACCTTCCAAAAACAATGCTTTGGAACGAAAATGTTTAGCTAATCATAACATCATAAGCTCTGCAGAGAAACTGCTTTTATTGCATATCGTTATTGCTTCCATTCACACACAGATGTAAACTTTTTCACATTCAGCAGGTGCAAAATCTCTCCTTCTTTGTCTCTCTACATCTTTCTGGGCTACTTTTTATTTCCTCCCCTCACCCCAAGGTCTTACTGGTGCACGTCTAGTTAGTATGAAATAATTGTTCTTAACTGTTTCCTACTTTATGTGCTGTTTCAGAGCTAAGCAACAGTTAGTATATCTGGAAGCTTGTCTACTGTCTCCAGCTAGACCAAATGATTTACAAGAGGATGAAGTCTACCTATAAACCTTTCTTGTCTCTCTCCAGTGACAGGTCACAGGCAGCTTAGGTGGTTTGCCTGCATGGGTGTGATGCATAGTTCTAGTTACCCTGCAGTAACGGAGGTAGGATCTCCTGAGTAGCACAAAATAGTGTGAACTCACTCATTGTTAGCTGGGGGAGTTTTCTTCTCAAACTGGGACATTCAGGCAGGATTGTGTCTGTATCAGCAGTTGTACATAAATAATGGATTAAGGAAACATCCACTATTTTCCACTTCTTTGTCTGTCATATGGCATGGTGTTTCTGATGGTTTAACACTGTGCCCTCCTAATGTTGTCATTACCTGTTTTTCAGTCCATCACCATAGACTGTTTTGACTTTGATCAGAGGAAAGATGGTGTGACAATGATGGAAATACAAATGGTCAGAAAAAGGCAACAAGAACGCTAATTTTTAAAAGCTTTACTGTAGGTCTCCAGTCTCAGAGATGAAATATCTGATATCATTGAGTGATGCTCTGTTCCAAAATGCTATCAGGGAGAAGCCAGCATTGTCCCTATCTTCCTCCTCCTACCTCAGTCCTTTGTGCCCCATGCACTATCCACATGCACGTAACTGGTGTGTGTTTAGTCCCTGCATGCTTTCTGCCTCTATTACATTGTGGGAAAAACATCTTTGCTATCTGTTACATCGCTAACCTTGCCGCTTCTCATGACTGCATCCCTGGCAGGTAGTGGGTGGGGTACCCCTGCCGTAACGCCTGGACGTTTGTTCAGCTGTGTGCACCCGGCTGGGCTCTTGTGAGTCTCTGTTGACTGAAGGAGACAGTCTCTGACTTTATAGCCTCTGGAAGATGCTGAGGCAGTCCTCAGCATTAATCTCGCTGTGGAAATGGGCTGGCAGAAGGGTCAGGTGCAGCGTGCTTCTGAGCCGCTCCTTTCTTCTTGTGTGTATTACACAGGCAGGTGCCCCGCACCCATCTTTTTGCTATCTGCCTCTTGCTGTCTGGAAATAGCAAAGGTTGCAGTGAAGCCGGTGAATGTGAGCCAGAAGCCCTGCGCTGCCATTCCCCTTCCTTTCCTCCGTGATCTGCTTCTGGAGCTGCCAGCTTGGACCTCGGGAACAGTCCCCCTAGGAGGGAAGCGTCCCCCTGCTCCTGGCCCTGGCTGCTGGTTTTGCTGGGCCCAGCCCTGCCTTGCCGCCTTGCCTCTCCCTGTCTCGGCTGGGCTGCAGCACTTTGCCGGAGGCAGCAGGACCTTTCCAAGGGGCCGGGGGCGAGCAGGCTGGGCAAGTGGGGCAGCCATGCACAGCCTCTCTGTGTCCCGGCCCCGCTCCTGGAGCTGGGGCTGTGTGCCGCCCTCGTCCCCCCCAGGTATGCAGGTGTGGGCGTGGGGAGCCGAGGGTGAGCCCTCGGGGCCAGCATCTCTTTCAAGGAACTGGGGTTGGCTGGGCAGCAGGCGTCTTCCCTGATTCTCAGCTTCGCTCTCCCTCTGCTGTGGTAAGAATTGGAAACAGCTACCCTGCTCACGCTTCTGAGAGCTCACGTGTGCCTTTTGGGTCTTGCATGCAGGTGCAATGAGTTTTGCGTACTGTAGGTGATGGAAAATGTCTTCTGAACAAGCTTTATGCTTTGAGATACTTGACTGTATACTGTATGCATGTATGCTTTGCAGGACTCTTAGCATACTTTTGGCTTCATGGTTTAAAACAGTATTTAAATATGATGTACTGGAGGTGAAGTAGTGATTAACCAGTATTTGTTGTGGTCATACTGGTGCGTACTTCATTAGCTGGTTTCTGCCTCAGCCTTGATAGCAGCTCATCACCCAAAGTGCTTGTATCCAACAGCTGAATTGTGTAGGAATGCAGATTAAAACATGGGAGTAGTTCTGTATTGATACAGTATCATGTATACATTACTCTTGCAAAGTTCCTGAATGATTACTAAACCTGCTGTATTTGATGAAGTTTTACTTGCCTTGCAATGCAATTTTAAGACCTAATAGATATTTTTGATGTGCCCTCTTGTTCCTGTTCACAGCTGCAATTTGCACATCCTGTAGATGTCTTTCAAAACATGTTGATAGGCAAACATCTTGAAAGTCAATTACTTGAATCATGCTTTTTTCCTCTTTAGATGACAATCAGAACAAAACCAATGAAAAGAAAGAGAAAAAAATGGTTTCTCAGAAACCCCATGGTACCATAGAATATACTGTAAGTATTGGTGTGTGCTTTGTTCATGTCTGTTATTTGAAAGTGGAGTTGTTGAGATCAAGAGGGAGCCAGTGGCACAAAACTGAAAACACTACGTGAATACTGGCTGCAGTTTGTACCTATCTCAATAGGGGTTGCTCCAGATATCATGGTGCAGGAAGAGCTAGGCTCAGGTCCTGAACCACTGTTCAGCCCAGGTCCTCTGCCTCTTCTCACAGCTGCCAGTCCTATTTTTACTTCGGCAGCATGGCTCTTTAGTAGAGTAATCGGTTTTGTTATTTTGAAAAATACTTCCATTCCACAGTGTTGCTTAGGTTATCAAGTGGTTGGCCTGTGCTTGGTCCTGAGATGATGTGTGACCTCCTTAAGCTGGAGCAGGGTGGCGGTGTGCTGCTGCGGCAGCTCAGAGGACTGGCTCTGCCCAGAAAGTCTCTGTGTGAGCCAGCCAGGTCCCTGAACCCTACCCTCCATCACAGAGTGACTGTGGGAGTCAAGTGTCCCAGCTGGGAACAGTGCAAATGTCCGATGTGCTGCGACTGCTGAAAGTGTAATGAACTTTCCAGCGTGTGTCCTTTCCCCACTTGCCAGGCCAGATCTAAAGTGGAGGTGCTTTAAAGTTTTGTGAGAAAAGGAGAGGGACATCTGTAACACCTCTCCATTTTCTCTACTGTATAGCATGAGAGAGTATTTTTCTCTGTTTATTGATACTGGCCTATCACATAAGCTGTTAAACAGAGGGTGTGTTGAGATCATCAAATCTATTTCCTGCAAATGGTTTGTTAGATGGTTTTAGTTCAGCTGGTGTGATGAATGTGTCCACTATGGTATCTTAAGCTTCAACTCTTTCTTCAGGCTGGAAACCAGGACACCATAAACAGCATAGCATTAAAGTTTAACATCACCCCAAACAAGCTTGTGGAGCTCAATAAGCTTTTCACACAGACGATTGTGCCAGGCCAGGTAAATATTTTATGGGGTTTTTTTATACCTGAAAATTGATTATTTGCTATGTATTTAAAAGCTTTTTAGTACTTTCACATATCTTTTAGGTACTTGGATACAAGGATAATGGACAGTAATTTAAACACCTCAAAGGGGAGCTCACTAGATCGTTACCTGGAGTTGCGGGGGGAGCTTTGTAATTGCCATATCTGACTTCTGTTATTTATTTGCTGTCACTAAAGCTTAAAGATGACACTGAAGCTCAAGAAGGTAGTGTAGCTGTTGCAAGAGTTGCATTCTTGGGAAGCCTAGATAAATGCTATATATAATACATTAAAGAATTAGAGAGTTAGATACAGTAATTGAAATGGCTCTTTGCCATTACATTGGGGATGAGTCAGTCTCCTGTAAGATGAGAAATAAATGGAGAATAGACTGTTTTTGAGGGAGTCAAGTAATGGAAATGCAAATGTGAAGGCTTAACACCTGGTTCATGAAGAGCAGATCTCTGCTTTTGCTTCACAGACATGAAGAGATTGAAGTTTTCTGATTTGCAGATGGGGAAACTGAGGCACAAAGAGATGGCATGACTTGCCTAAGAATACCCAGCAGGCAACAGCTGGGATAAGCAAAATGGTTTTATTTTTCTGAACATTTTTAGTTTAAAAACTAAACTGTCAACACTTTTTTAACTTTAGAAGTATCTTTCTTTGCTCTGACACTTGCAGCAAATGGCTCTGTGTTTTTATTTGAGTTGGAGGTCCAAAGCCATACTGTGGCTTTAGTACTACTGTACTAAAAATCTGGGATGTTCACTGTGAGTGAATGTGAAATTCAAACAAAGCATTATATTTTTATGTACATGTGTATTAGCGTATTACACTTCTAAATGTAGTACATGATGCTAAAATGCTGGTTCATGTTAAGAATATTTTCTTAAATTTGGAGATACAAGTATGTTTTTGGAAACAGACAACCTACAGCGAAGTGTTATAAACATCTACCACTAAAAATCCCACATCTTCAACAATGGCCTCCTCTTTGGACCAGAGTTTGCTGTTACAATTTAATGACTGCTAATAGTCATTTTACAGTTACTTGTTCTGTAGTTGTGGTAGTTGCAGGACAACCTGCAATTATAACTTTGGAGGGGAAAAGGAGGTTCTCATTCTGTGGGAAATGTTTTATTTTCTTGCCTGTGCTGCAAAACAAAATGTAGAGCTAGATCCTGTAATTAATTAGACCTGCACGTGCCCCACCATCACCACCTATGAAGGACTTCAGAATAAGTAGTTGTTAAGGAATGCATTGCAATCACAAGTAATCAATATTGGGTTTGCCTTTCTAGTAGAACGTAGTGTTTACAGTGAGTAACTTTCTAAAGCTTGTGTCTCACTGTTTTGACATACGTGTTTCTATTTAGATTCTCTTTGTGCCAGAAACAAGTGCTGCGCGGCTGTCTTCTTTCAGTCCTGGTGCTCCCGTTTCTCCTTCATCATCAGATGCTGAATATGATAAACTACCTGTAAGTCAAACCTTAGTTGACTGGTCTTACACTCACAAAATTTCTGAAGCTGAGATTCAGGGCTGTGTGAACAGCAGGTTTTTGAGGTTACAGTTCAGACCTTGTGTGTAGTATTGTTAATACTGAGTAACATTAATTTTAATTTGCTGTATTTACATGCTGCAGAATTTACCATGTCTTTAAAATATTCCAAATTAAGGGTATTCTGTCTGAGCATAGAAATCCTGTATAAGTTCAGTTGGACCTAGTCTATCAAAGCAATTGAAAATTATGTAGTGTATAGTTTTTAAAGAATTGAAAGTTAAATACGAAGAATTATTTAGTGTTTCCCCATAGCGATTTCTATGCTGCTCTGCAGTCCAGAGTCTTGATCCTGCATTGCGATCCTTGAGCATGTAGGCTGTTAGCTTGGTCTGAGCCATCAGTTTCTTTCTAGCTAAGCGTATTATGGTGGTACCCATATATAGGCTTGTCTTATATAGGTAAGACTGCTGGATTTAATCTTTGTGAAAGGGCTTGGCATAGCTGCTATTTCATTTTCCTTAGAAGGGTGATTGACCATGAGGATTTTAGATGGTAGGTTTAGGGAGTTCGGCTGTCCACCTGCTGACATTAGAACAATTAGACATTTCAAGTCCATAAATAATGGAAAGGAAAAGTGGAGAGAAGCCTGGAGTGAATAACTGTGTTTAACCTTGGTCTTACGCTTCTGTGTCACCTGCATGGGGAATCACACCAGTGCACTGTGTGCACAGGTCTTCAGTGTGGATGAGGCGGCAGGACTGGCCCTCTCTTAATGAGAGTACCTCATCGAAATTCTGTTAGCTGACTTGTCTTGGCATTTTTTAATTTCTTGCCTGTTACTTGTATTGAGGATTTTTGTAATGTTACGAGGTTTTTCTTCCATAGAGGGTATTGCGTGAAGCATATGTACATACACACATGACAACCACTTTTTCTTCCTTAAGCAAAAGGAAAATAGTTGGTTGAACCTGGCCTTTTAGTTGCCCAAAATCTAAAAGTGTATGATTCTGGTCCTGTTGCTCTGTACTGAACTTTTTTTTTTTTTAAAAGGATGCTGATTTGGCAAGAAAGGCCTTCAAACCAGTTGAGAGAGTCCTGTCTTCTACTTCAGAAGAGGATGAGCCTGTGGTTGTCAAATTTTTAAAAATGAATTGTCGTTACTTCACAGATGGTAAGGTAGGTGAAACCTGACTTTTAGGCATTGTTTGAGATTCTTTAAAAGCAAAATATGTTTGGATAAATGAGAGGTGAATACTGGGGGAGTCAAATGTGCTCGGTGTTTGTAAAGAATGTAAATGTTATGGTAGCTTTATCTATCATTGCTGTGTTTATTGGTACCACAGTAATATGCTGTATCGTTTTGTTCTTTTATTTGTTCAATCTGTTATGATAATTGCTGTATGAAAGAACAGCTTTTCTGTCCTACCTATCTTCATTCCCTTACCGTGTCTTCCCAGAATTATCTGTTTAAGACTATATTGCTAGATACACAGAGAAAATTGCATTTCAGAGTTATGACGTGTCAGGATTAGTTGTCCAGTTCTGTCAAATTGTGCAACTGCTTTATAAAATGAGCACATGCCTTACCTGTTTCATTTACAACTTTAAGCTAAATTTTAACTGTTTCCAGAGCAGCGTTTCCAAATATGTCCGTGTTGCTTCTGCACTTGCTAATGAATGTCATGCAGACTCTAATAAAAAGATAAATATTGCATGATACAAACTTTTCTTTCTTTTTCTTGCAAGTGTTCTTGTAACATATGTCTTCCCACTGGGACTGCAACCCTAAATTTTACAGCAGCTGTTGTAGAAGCAAAGGCTTGGGCAGTATTTCAAGCCTCTTCTCAAGGTTGCAAGACGCTGTTGTCTTGAACTGTCTACTTTGATATATCTACTCCTGTTGACTCTGGTTTCAGTTAGATGTCTTCATGTTTGGGTTTTCAAGTTCTCTGGAATTTATAACACCAGAGATGCTAACCATTATAGTTTAAATCTATTTTTCCCTTAGTCCTGACTTTTCTAAGATGGATGTGTTTACACCTACAGTTCTTGGCTTCTTTTCGCATCGAGTGACTGTAGACTGTATTTAACCGCTCTGCAATTTCTTAGTCTGCTATTTTGTAGAAAGTAATAGAGGGCTACTTGATGTCTCGCATGTAAATTAGGGCAATACTGTTGCTTTGTTATGTGATGCTTGCTAGGTGCAGAGGATACAGATTGCCAATTTTATGGCTGCAGGACTGAAAAATTTGCAGTCAGAAAATCAAAAGCGTGACGGCTTCTTTGCCAGCGCAGCTAAAATCCCTTGTTGCCTTGCTTCCTGCACTGGCTAGGTAGGAAGTACGGCCTACCGATGTATTGCTCTTCTGGCTAGATAGTTACATACCTGTGGGAGAAGCCTCTGCGCTTGGTTTTGATTCTTTCATCCAAGCACAAACCGGGCATGTATGCGTGAGTCATACAGGTGAAGCAGTTGGGAAATATATACAGACCTCGCTTTATAAAGGAGCAAACACACATGTACTCACTTGCCAGTGCCAAGCCATCAGCTTGGCATCTTCCCAGTTTAAAAAAAAAACCAAACCAAGCTTGTGGTCCTTTACCTGCCTATTTGTTGGCCTTCCTTAGCTTGCCTTGCAGGTGATCATGGAAAATGAATAGTATATACAGTGTAGGTCATTCCTGTTGATCTGTTGCTTCTGTTTGTCAGATGTCATGATTTATGCACAGCTTCTGAGTTGGTCTGTTGAATTTTGTAGCTTGTCTGGAAGAGAGAGTGCAGGAGCAAGACACTGGAAATCTCCTTTGTAAACCTTGAAAAATGGTTGGTTGCTTCTAGGTCGGGGAGAAGCTGTTTCATATCAGGTCCCTATATATAGAAGCTTTTTGCATGTGCCTTTGGGATAATAGATCAAGGGGGACCTATAACGTAGCTTAGCATAGTAACCTTGACATTTCTGTGAGTAAGACTGCCTTCAGGTGTGCTGGTTGCATATAAATTCATGTATCAAGTGAAAGTGGCTGCATCTAGAACAAATTCACCAATCTATTTTGTCTGAGATTGATTAACAATCTGCAGTTTTAGCTTGTAGCAGCCAGTACTGAAAGTTGAATAGTTCAGATGTTCTTCCTTATCAGCCAGGAACTTGGGCGTTACTAAGCAGTCTTTTTCTTTGCTCACCTTACAATGTTGTGACTTGATGCAATTGGAAACCAAAATGTTTTGTTAGCAGACATTACGTGGTGGGGGATAAAGAGGCAGGAGAGAGGTTTTTCTTTTTAGGACAGTAGCTTAAAATCCAATACCAAATAAGTGAATTATGTGTGATGTGCTAACTCTTCCTTCTCCTATTTTAGGGTGTAGTTGGAGGAGTCATGATAGTAACTCCAAACAATATAATGTTTGACCCACATAAGTCTGATCCTCTGGTAATTGAGAATGGCTGTGAAGAATACGGGCTCATCTGCCCCATGGAGGAGGTTGTCTCAATAGCACTCTACAATGACATCTCTCACATGAAGATCAAAGATGCATTGCCATCGTAAGGAGTGTTCTTCCCTGAACTTATGTTTACAGATTTTCAGTACGGGTCATGGAAAAGGAGGGGGCGGAGTGGAATGGAGGGGAAGAGTTTTAATGCAGCAGAATAAAACAAATCAGGGGAGGAAAGTGCCAGCAAAGGAATGATTCACTTGTATTGTTCTTCTGCTTTCTTTTTAGAATGCTTCAGTGGCAGTAAAGAGAAATGGGTTATAAATATGAGAACCAAAGTGCAAAGGAGTAATTAAAAGCATTGGTGGCATGCCATGGTTGGGCTCTTGCACTGACTCGTTTCTAGGGTTATTTCAGTGGAAGTTAAGAGGGTTAGATTTGGACAATTTGTTGTGTTACCAGAACTGTTCTGAGAAGAGTATTTAAAACTTTTGAAGATAACAGCACCTTAACTGCCATCTTCAGGACTTACAGAAATACCAGTCTGCGGAATACTTCCACTTCAGAATCAGAAATTCCTTGATAGTTATCATATCTAATATATAATAGACCTTCTGGGGTAGGCTACTTTCATTATGCACTGCGTATATATTTGTTCTAAGCAAGGTTTTGTCCTTACAGGCAACACCTGTTTGATCAGTGAAATTCATCTACTTTCCTCCACTTTCTTATTTCAAGAAAAACTTTCCAGATATTTGTTACGCTCATTACTAGAGTGCTTAGTAACTTCTTAGTAACTTTTAAGTGATGAGAATCTTGTATTCTCATTCACCTCAGACTTTTCAGCAGCAGTGAAGAGCTCAAGTTGTATGCTTAAGTTTTTAAAGAATTTTCCATTTTTTTAAAGTGTTCTATGCTTTAAAAAGAAATCTTTGGGAAAGTCTTCATTCAAACAGTACGTTTTATTAATGGAGAAAAATAAAAGGGAAAAAACCCCAGCTGTGTTGCATGTTACTGTTTTGCAGTAAACATGTTCAAACAGGGTACAGCTTATCTCCGGTTTGCTTTCTTCTCAAAAATACATTTGTACTGACTAGAGAAGCTTGGATGGTTGTAGAGGTTGACTCATTGCCAGGTGTGGGAAATAACAATATTAATATGGTATGAATGAAATTCCAGCAGCTAAATACATGTCCTGTGTTTTTGTGGTTACGGAACTTCTGATGACTTGCACATTGTTACTACGTGTGTACCATCTCTTCACCCATGTGGTATATTCTACCAAGTGGTTTACTCATTTTATTTTGGTATTCTTTTCCATGTTTTTCTCCATTTTCTTTAAAGTCACTCACTTCCACTGATGTATGTTTATTTTGGAGAAAGTAATTTTTCATTGAGTTTCAGAGCTTAAGTTAAGTTGGTATATGATTTATTTTTTCTTTTCCATTTTTTTTTTCTGTTTCCATTTTGCTTTTAACATCCTATGTACATCCATCATTTTCCCTGACAGTGACATACCAAAGGATCTTTGTCCTCTGTACAGGCCAGGAGAATGGGAAGACCTATCCTCTGAGAAAGATATCAATCCTTTCAGCAAATTCAAATCCCTTAGCAAGGAAAAGAGGCAGCAGAATGGGGATCCATCCATTGCTGTGGGTGCCAAACAGATAAAGCCTTCAGATAAGGAAAAGTCTGCTGATTTTGAAGTTCTTCAGTCATCTGAGAGTACAGGCTTAATCAAGACAAAGTCACTGGAGTTTCCCAACAACATCACTGCCACTGAACATTTGGAAGACTTTGCTGCGGATCCATGTGCAAAGGAGCCTTCTGGGGAAAAAAATACTTCAGACATCAAAACCAAAGAAAAATCCCTTTTGGGAAAAGGAGAGGATGACTTCATTGAGCTGGAAAAGACATCATCTCGTATGGATAAAGGGTTGGACAGGAAAATCTCAGTAATGGAAGGCTTGCTGGCTGACCCCAGGAAGTTGGGGAGAACTAAGCAGCAGGTAACCAAACCTACTACAGAAGTCCAGGAGCACTTGACAGTTGATTCCTTGGAAAAAAAGGACAGTGTTGAACCTAAAGCTGACTTAGACTTAGAGCTGTGTGAAAAGCAAGATGTTATTCCTGAAGTAAACAAATGTGTCAGTTCCCCGACAGGTAAGGTGGAGACTGCACTGGACACTAAGAAAGAGCTAGAGAAAGATAAACTTATTGAATTTTACCTCAATAAAGATGAGAATGGGTCTCAGTCATCTGAAGACTTACACAAGGCTGAAATCCAGAAAGGTGAAAACAATAAAGCAATTGGCATAGACCTTACACTTAGCTGTTCAAAGTCCCAAGCTAATGAAGTCCATACAGTTAAAAGTATGGAGCTTGATTCCTGCTGTGTTGAAAGGAAAGCACCTTCATTAGAAATCAGCTCAGCAGCAGAGGAAAAGAATCTGAAAGAGTCTGTGGACTCTTCATTAGTACCAGCTATAGACAAGACCTGTCAAGAAACACAGTTAGACAATCAATCAGAAATCAGACTGTGGCTGCTGCAGAAAATTCAAGTGCCAATTGAAGGTAGGTCTCTGGTTATCCTTGTTTCCTCTGAGACTTGGACAGCATTATGACGGTAACCTTTGAATTGATAGCCTTCTGCTCTAAATTTCCTCTTTCTATAATACCTGATCTTTTTTTTTTTTAACTCTTCAATATTATATTTTCATAATATCTGCTATTTAGAAGAAAATAATACCTTCAAATTCCCTTAGCTTCTAGTTTGATAAGTAGCTTCTGTGCTTTTTCCATATTCAGTGATCACTGTTTTATATAATCTTCACCTCTGTTTACTGGCTTTAAGAAGGACAGTGAAATGTCATCCAGTTGCGGTACTGGCAGGGACAGTTCATGGCCTACGAATTGTCACTCCATATTGGTAACTTTCGTTGCTTCAATGAAATCTGTCAGTGTATTTCTGATAGTATGCAAAGTAGTAGTGCATTGCTCTAAAGGGGGGTACCAAAGTATTCTTGACACTATTTGCATCTCTTTGGTGTCTCTCGTGCTATGGAAACCCTTAAAGAAGTGATAAATAGGAGTACATGTAGAGTCTTACTGACTGATCATTTTGATCATTTTGGGTTACCATAAATAAAATTCAGGCTATTACTGGAAAGCATATAACAAAATGAACTCTCAGTTTAGATAGCATGTAAACATATTACTATTCCTACTACAGCCCAGTGCCTCTGAGCACCAGTCCAATCCTGGAGTGCTGATGCTCCTCTCTTGGTAGTTTAATGAACCAGTGGACATACCCTTGATTCATATCAAGGTGGGGGATGATTAGAGTGGAAGTCTTTATTTTAAAAATAGCTGTTCTTAAAATTATTTCTCCTTTCTTTTGGGAGGGTTTGTATTGCACTAGTTGTATTTGGTGATCGTTCTCATTGGGAGAGAAAAAAAATGACTGTAGGTGTACTCCTAAAATGAATAAGGCAATTTCAGTGTGATTGGGGCTGCAGTTTAATAAGCGATTTTTTTTTTGTTTTTTTTTTGTCACACTAGCATTTTAGGGAACTTAAACTGCTCTTACACTCGACCCTGTCTTGTGCAGACAAAGGTGTTTGTATGGCTGGCTGACTGTCAGAGTTGAGGAACTGATCGAGTTTTGTGTGTGTTTGCAGGGTTACCCTTCGACTGGATGGGTTTCCTGAACCCAGTCAAACACAGTCCCATTTACTTGCCTGTTTCATGTTGCAGTTTGCACCCAGCCTGATCATCTTACTGATTTGCTTTACAGGGTTATTCTGTATGTAGCTGTACAGCTGAGGGGGATGCAGGCTGTGATGAAATGGGAATAAATAGCCACAGTTTAGGAAGAACAAGGATTTATTAAACCAGTTTTGCTATTGAATAACATCTCAGGTTTAATTCTGTGTACAGTGCCTCTGAATGTTCCTTTGCACAAGGTTATTAATCTTTGTGACAATGTTTTATCAGCTGCAGTATTTGTACTTTCCTGTAAGCAGCCTATTTCTTTTGTCTCTCATTCAGATATGCTTCCTTCAAAAGAGGAGAAGAGCAAGACTCCTCCAATGTTTCTGTGCATTAAAGTAGGCAAGCCCATGAGAAAGTCCTTTGCGTCTCAGAGCACCACCATGTCTCAACAGTACAGTAAAAAGATAAAGCAACCAGAGTACTGGTTTGCTGTTCCTCGGGAAAGGTAAGCTGCAGCGCATAGTACGAAAACACGTTTGTCTTTTATTTTTTTTAATGTGTAGTGCTTTCTAGAGTTGAATCTGACTTTCTCTACATGGTCCAAGGTGTGAATTGCAGCAAGGATGCTGAGATGAGGAGAGGGGTGCCTTCATTTCATTGCATGCCAGAGCGGTAAAGCAGTGTTTGTTGTTGGTCTAATATGGCTCCCGGTGGGAAGGAAGAAGGGACCAGGTACCCCTTGGAAGATGAAGAGAGGGATATATGTGCAACTAACGTATGATAAAAACACTGAAGGATGATCTGGGTTTTCGCCATAGCCTAGGAAGTAAGTGAAAGGGGAAAAGGGTAGCAGTGGCAAGAGAGGCAAGGAATCCACTAAGGTGCCAGTACTAAAAAATGGGTATTTCACATGAGCAAAGGGCATGATGTGGAAAAGGGAGACACTCGTAACTGAGTGTGGCTGTTTCAGCCTTCAGGCCCATAAAAAAAAAACCCACCTCTTCCTTCGTGATAAAATCTGTTAAATGTTTTATGTGCCTATAAGTGTGTATGTATGCATAAATAGTACTATAGCCAAAAAAAAACCAGTGAAGGCCTGTAATTTTCCACATAAATCACCCAAGAATTTTCAGTGGCTGTGAGGAATCAAATCCCTAGTCCTTCTTTTGCTAGAAGGCAGCTAGAGCAACTGTCCAGTTTGTTGATGAACCAAAATAGGGAAATTGGTGATGACACTTCTGGTGAATTAGATACCAGGAAGGAAGAATCTGAACTGGTGATGAATCTGAGAGGTGTCTCTTGAAGATGCAGTCAATTTTTTTCTTTTTTAAAATAATTTTTCAGTATATTTTACTTTCGAATTTGTAGCATTGTGTGTTGATTTAAGTGTTTATTTCTTGTATTTTAGAAATGAATGTTTTGAGAAGACCAGTAGTGTGAAGTTGCTGACCCAGGGGAGGAGGGGGAGAGGTTTAATCCAGCTGGAATGTGGCCATTGGGAGTGTTGCTGAAGATAGCTTTTGGTTTGCTTGCTATCTGCTGAACCCAGTCCTTGGGTCCTCAGGGATTGCAAAAGGGCAGATTCAGAAAATTCTAGGTTGAAGTGTGAGGAAATACTTCAAGGAGTTGGGGTGGTGCCATAACGTAACACAAGGTCAGTTATTGCTTTGAGGATAGTGTATCTAACGTTGAATAAAGCTGCTGAGCTGAACTGAGGTCATCTGTGATTGTTGCTCTGTGCAACAGGTAAATCTATTAAGCTTCTTACCACAAACCTGGAAAACAGCTTCTCTACTTGTTATTTTCTCAATAGTGAGGGGACCTAACCCATATATAAACTGAAGTGTTGACAAGTAGTTTATACTTCAGTTTTTAGAATGAGGAAAGAGTAATTTCTGCAGTGAGCTGTTGCCGCAGCACTTAGCCGTGCTGGCTGCCAGGCCAGATCTTTGTTCTCAGGGCTGCTGATCTTGATCCAAATCAGTGGTGAATGTAGTATGAGATTGGGTCATTTTGGTGCTATTCATGTGTGCCTGTTTTAACACCACAGAGGTTCATAAAAGATCATGCAGAACGTGGGGCAAAAATGAGATGTGAGACCCACTCCTTTGTAGTAGTGCAAGACATGTTTTTGCCTAACAAGTCAGTGTTTTCTCCAAACTCTCGGATGCCTTCCCAAAGCAAAATGCATCGCTTCCTACCTGCTGGTGATATTCTTGCACCAGTATTGCATAGTATATAATTATCAGTGTTGGCACTTGAAAGTGCCATGGACAGTAAGTAGGGCATTTGGGATAGCTTTGCAGTGTATTTTTGACAGAATGTATCAAAATAATTTACTAAATTTAAAAACATTTGGAATGCAATTTATATTCATGTATGAAAATATCAAGAATACCATTCTCATCTCATTGGCCAAAAACCAGCATAAATAAAATACTTTCTGTCCAGTGCGGTCACAGTAGCTTGTGCAGCATCTTAATGTTTCGTAGTAATTAAAAAAGCCCAACAAACTCAACTTGGATTGAGAATGTGAAGAAATTGGTGTGCATGTCTGTAATCACCATGTAAGTTGAATCTTCCCCTCATTTGCATTTAATTACATTTCTCCATGGTCTCTTAGCATTTGCTGTTAAAACAACTTCCATCATCAGTTGTGAAAATGGCTCCATTTTCAGCCTGGGCCCCAGAGCCCACTGCTCCGAGCAGAGCTGCTCTTCCATCTGCAGACTGCTGCTGCTTTCCTGGCCTTGGCAGGCTGGGGGAAAGCTGCACTGGTGGGGAGACATACTTACCTTTTAAAATTTTAAATAATTCTTTTTTTTTTTTTTTAAATGGAAGCCTCTGGAAACATTATTAAAACAGAGAGAAGACTGTTAGGCTAATATTCTTATAAAGGCTGTCAATAAGTCTTAAGTGTTATTTGCCTTTTGCAGCTGTTACAGGTTTTCTCTCTTCCTATGTGGCTTCATGGGTGCTGAGAGTGTCCTGGCGTGCGTTGCCCCGTGACCCGCACAGCGTGGCTGAGTTAATCAGTGGCTACAGGGCTGCATTGCACTGCCCGCTTGATCACAGTGGTGCTTGCCTTGACACGTAACAGGGCAGATGGACATCTCAAGTTGCCTTATATGCGGATTACTACAGATTACTCAGTCTAGGGCAGCTTCTTGTCGGGTTCAGCTGAGCAGAGAGGCACCCATGGTTTTGGACGCTAACAGAGAGATCGATTCTTTTGCTGAGAAGTCTTGCAATGGGTATAGCTTACAGTATTAGAGGGTAAGTCTGTGTGTGCTCTTACTACCTGGATTTATGTTTAAATGGTATGTGGATTTTGAGTAGTAGTAGGTCAGTAACTACATCACAGATTTCCTCAAGGCCTTGCAGAGGAAAACGCCTTGCACTGGGACAGATAGTAATGCAGAATTTCTTTGTTTATAAACGTGTGTCCTAACAAATAATTTCCTCATTTTAGCATTAACTAGTTCTTCAGCCAAGAAGTAAATCTCACTGATTATCTATAATATAAATTTGGCAGGCAGGTTTGGTTAATGAATGCATAATTTGCAGTGATGTTGATGTAAAAAGCATTGCACTGAGGTCATGCTGCTGAGAGGGCATCCACTTTTTTTGGAAGTTTCTTTTTTGAGAGCAGGCAGATTTTCAAGGAGAAAAAGTAACAGGGGCTGAGCCTTGCTTCTCTTTTTCAGTCTTAGCTTCCTGCCCCATTGATTTTTTTTTTTTTTTGGTTTGTTTTGGGGAGTTGGGTGAGTTTTGGTTTGGTTTCTGTTACTGTTTCTGTGGGATTTCTTTTTGTAGGGCAAGATATTGCTTAGTTGTGACTCGTTACTATCTAGTGCATAACACCCTGTAGTTAGTACGGTTGAAGCTGAGATCTGGAAGAACTTGCAGCACAACTGTCTGGGGTCAATACCTACATGGTGTTTCTGTGCACTTACGCAGGGCTTTGCCTAAAGGGATGATCATTAAGATGGTCCTGATGCTGAAGGATCACTCTGCTATGGTCCTGTTAATGGAATGGAATAGGTAGCATAAATCTTAGACTCCTTTTGAATTAGCTGCCTACAAATAGAGCACTCCTAGACTCCTGATAAATAAGATATCAAACTAGACAGATGAAACCTATGAAACCAGCCCAAACCACAACAATCTGTTTGTATCTATAGCTTAATATCTTAGAATGAGGGCTCATATAAGGATATGAGGGCTTACAATACCTTAACCCCCATAAGATTCATGAGGGATCATCATCATCTAGTCAGGCATGTTTATAACAAAGTCATAGGACTCCTGAATTAATTCCTGTTTCTAGTCCAGGAGCTGTTGTTGGACTTGGAGCCTTTGTACATGTATCACAGGCTGCACAAACCCTCTCCCACTACCCAAACACACACATTTGGAATTAGTCCCCTTCCTACCTGTGACTGACTTGAAGAGATTCATTTATGGAAAACTGGTTTGCCTCTGCCCTCAAACTAGTCAGATATTGTTGCCATATCAACAGAAGTGGTGGTGGTGCTGTCAGTTTGGGACCTCCTAAGTTAAAGTATCTCTTTTAGAAGAAAAATAATTCACGGTTCCCCCTCAAGAATCAACTGTAACTTGACAAGTTGCCTGGTGTGTTTTACTGATAATTGCCTTTCCTCTTTTTCAGTGCACTATATACCTACTTTAATTTTTCTGGCTTCCGGTCCTTGGTTGTGGTTGTGTCTGTGTTACTGGGCTTCAGTTCCTCTTAATGGAGGCTATCACAGGGTATCACTCCTGTAAGCTAAATAACTCTTTTTGCCTCTTGCTGTACGGCAGTTGGTTTTGTATCTCTAAGCTGCAACACTTGAGCATGACTTCGAAGTGGTGCACCAGAGATGGGCAGAGTATTCCAGCAGTGATCACCAAAGCATCAGACACCAAACTAAACACAATCTCATTCCTTCCACTGAATGTTACTTTCTTGGTACATTCAAGGATCGCACCAAGCATTGTTACCAGTGTGCTGGTGCAGAGCTCTTGGTCCAAACTTCAGAGCCATTATCCCAGGTCACTAGGGCCCTTCTGCCAAGGGTAAAGTACCACCCTGCAAGCACAGCCTCTGCTCAGTGGTCTTCAGTGTGTCCCCTGCTGTTCGGATGCATTCACACACACAGCTGATTTGTGCCCAGTTTACTAAGCAATGTGGTGGTATAAGTACTCCACAAATTTTTGTCTTACACTGATTTTATCACTTTGCTGTCATGATCTGTGTGTCATGTTTTGTACTCTCCAAAATTAGTTTTCTACTGAATTTATATACTTTACTATAAATTTTCTTTTTACATTTGTGCCCTCTATGTGTGTTACTGTGAACATATTTGTAAGCATATTCACTTTCCTTTTAATCTGACTACAGATGGGGCGGGTGTCCCCTCTTTAATCAGTATTCCGTCTTTCATTTTTGATTTGTGTCTCCTAGGTGGTTGGGTTTTGTTTTTCTGTTATCATCTTTTCCTTTTGAATAATTTCTTTCTGGAGTGATTGACTTCAGGTTTCTGCAGTTGTTCCTTTCCAAGTATTTTATGTTTTATTGATGTTTCTCTGTTGGTGCATGGCACACTCATAAGCATGTGATCACCAAAACAGCTATTGAGTTCTAGGATAAATTTTCTCGCAGCTGTCAAGTTGGCTGTAAAAGTGTTCCTCAAGCAGTGGTTTTTCAATTTAAAAATTGTCTCCAATTTTTTCAATTTGGTATCTTGGAAATAACCACCATAGCATAATGTTATAATTCTATTAACAGAGAAGGGACGCTCTGCATCCCCTTTGAGAATGACCTCACTTCTACAGTCGCCTATTTCTCATTTTATGCTGCTGCTTCTTAAATCTGGAGTGCCTGGATTTAGTTAGCATCTGTCCATGGTAGAGGAAAACTTAGTTATGAACTACTTAAATAAACTGAGCATATACAGGTCTGTGGGGCCTGACAGGAAATATTCTGAGTGTACTGAGGAAGCTGGTTGATGTTATTGCAAGGCTGCTTTCTATCATCCTTTGAAAGGTTATGATCATTGGGAGAGATCCTTAATAACTGGAAAAACAAGTACTGCAGCCATCTTCAGAAAAATCAAGGAGGATCTGTGGGAGGACAGGGCCATCAGCTTCACCTCAGTCCCTGGGAAGATTGTGAAGCATATCCTTACGGACACTGTTTCCAAGCACATGGAGAGCAAGAAGTGATCAGGAACAGCTATCGTAGATTTACCAAGGGTGAATTGTTTTTCTACCAACCAGAGAACTTTTCTATTTGAGATGGCTAGCTCTGTGAACAAGGGAAGAGCAAGGGATTGTTGTTTTACCATGACCTTAGTAAGGCTTTCAATGCAGTCTCCCACAGTATCCTTATAGCCAAATTGGAGAGATGTGACCTGGGCAGGTGGACTGCCAGGTGGGTGAAAAAATGACTGGACCATTGTGCTCAAAGAGTTGATAGGTAGTCTGAGTGGCAGCCAGGTGCAAGTGGTATTCTTTGGGGATTGATACTGTTTAATGCCTTCATCAGCAACGTGGACGTTGAGACAGAATACAACGTTGTCTTTTCAGGGGATGACACCAAATGTGGGGAGTGTCCATACATTGGAGGGGAGGGCTGCTGTTCAGAGGGACCTCAACATGGAGGAATGGGCTGACAGAAACATCAGGAAGTTTAGAAGAGGCAAATGCAAAGCTGTGCATCTGGGGTGGAGCAGCCCCTACAGTGATACAGTCTGGGGACAGGTGGCCTGGGGAGCAGCTCTGCAGAAAAGGAGCTGGGGAAATCGAGAGCGAACTCAACATAAGTCAGCAGCGTGTCTCTGCAGTAACAAAGGCTTCACTTCTTGCTGGCCCATGTAAGGAAGAGCATAGCTAACAGCTTCCCCTCTTCCTTTTGGACACACGGTTAAAAAAAGGATGGGGGAGGAAGAGAGAGAAAAAAAAAAAGTAGGATGGTGCCATACCTTTCTCATCGTATACTGCATGCATCAGAGGAAATTTTGATTAGATAGAAGAACAACATTGAACTGGTTACGCATGGAACAGGTTGCATGGAGAGCTTGTGGAATCTCTGTTGGAGATTTTCACAACTGCAAATGGACGAGACTCTGCAATCTCCTCTAACTTGGACGTTAGCTCTACTATAAACAGAAGTTGTCCTAGGGGATCTCCAGAGGTGCCCTACAACCTAAATATGTGCTGTGATTCTGAGATGAGAGTATGCTGCTCTACACCACCCACCTGCATGAACATGCTTTCAAACTAATCTTAGCCAGACAACAGTAACCGTGAGTTTTATTGTTCTTTCATAGAGATTTGTAGGAATTAAGTAGTTAGCTTTCCAGACTAGGAATGCTGCACATAAAATACACAGTGCTCAAGTTAAGTGACTTTTTCAGTTAAAGCTCACATTAATTAGCAAAGAGATGATCATATTCCTCTTTCTGAAGCCTCTGTGAGCAAGTGGAGAGGAACGGGACGTGCCGAGTGGCACCTATTGATGTCTGAAAGCTTGTGCAGTTAGAAGAAAAAGGTCTTGTATAAAATGAGATGATACGGCTTTTAGAAGTGCCTTCCATAGTTCACTGTGTTTAGATCTATGCAAACTTGCAAGCAATCATGTGACTTCTTACAAAGAAGGGGGGAACCTGTGGCAATGGGAGTGTGATGCTTTTTTAGACTTTTCCAGGCAATTATTGGTGAGAACTATCCCAAAGACTGATTGTTTGCACAGTACTACCTTGATCTCGTGTGTGTGTTTCTGCAGAGGAATGAACAGCAACTAAAATTTTTACTTTGATATCAACATCAGCTACCTTAGTTGTTCTTGATGAAGGGAGGCTGCTGATGCCTCAGGAACTAGTGTTGGGTGTTCACAAATTTAGGACAATTGTACTAAAACCGTATTTGGTTGTGTATGTTAAAAATGTTTGACAGAGACAGTTTTTATTTGATAACAAAAATTTAAACTCTGCTAGAACATCTGTTAGCCATGCACCACAGAAGTGTTTGTGAATGTGCAAAGGAGAAGAGGGAAAAACTGCTGGCAATGCTAATTTGTTCCTTTTTCGTGGTTAAGAGGACATTTCCATGATGAAGTCAGGTCAATCCTTTATTCTTTCTGAGGGTAGTGGAAATTGGATCCAAATTTCTTGAGGCCAAAGTGAGTCGAGCCCCTCAAAATATCTCACTTTGGTGAATTAGCGTAGCTGTCATGAGCAGGAAACAATTTCAGGGCTGTCAGTTTATGCAGTTAGAACTGGCACCAGACTGTAGTAGGAGTGTAGAACAAAAAACATAGACTCGATTGGAAAAATTTCCGGAATTATACTAATGACCCTGAACAGAATCCAACAGTGCTGAAATGGTGTTTTAAGATTATTTGTGCATATATATATATAAATCCAAGTAACTGGAAATAATATGGGGGAAATGTCTAAATGCCTCTAAGATTTTTCTTAGTTTGTATTGATCAACGAATTGCCAAAGTTTCCTGGTGAATAGCTGGAGAAAGATCCAGTGTCATAAATACTTACTATCTTTCTATCTGCCCTCTTCAGTTAGGGTTTGAATTTTTTGTTGGCAATTCAACTTCTTGTACAATAGATCCGCTATCATATTCCTGTTTGAAATTGCATGTGTTCATTTTAATTTTAATATATTACATTAATTCCTTCTTTAGGAACTGTTGCACTATTTGTTACGGGTGTTGCCAAAGAACATCTCTTTAAAGACAGCGATTGAGAGCTGACTACATTTATGGAAGCTCATGCACTGCTGGTACTATATCATTAGCAAAGCTGTCAGTAACTGCTTATTTTCATTATGCTAACAGAATGAAGAATTGTTTTGTTGTTAGTCTTTATAACTTTTAGAGGGCAGCAAGAAATGTGGTGTAGACTTTACTGGTGATTCCTTATGGCTTGGTTAATGCAGGAGGTCAAAGTAAGTAATTAAAGTGAGTTGTTTTTATGGACTTAACTATTGTAAGCATGATCTAATACCAAACAGTTTGTCCTCTTACTGTGAATTGTGTGGGACTGGATAAGTGACTTAGTTTTTCCGTGGTGCTTTGACTATGTGTATGGCAAAGGGAGGAATAAAAATATTGTGGGGATGGAAAGCAGAGAGACCTTGAAATATTTCAGGCTGCCAGGTGGAAGGAGCTATTGCCTTGTGTGGCACATGAGGGTGAAAGTACATGAGTATCCTGCTTGTATGGTTGACCCTTCTTTGTCATTGGGCAAAACCTCAGTTTTACATGACAGTGCTGTGTTCACGGACCACTGCACAACGGTGTCTCCTCCTCTTCTGTTTACAGGGTGGATCACTTGTACACATTTTTTGTTCAGTGGTCACCAGAAATATATGGGAAAGATGCCAAAGAGCAAGGTTTTGTCGTGGTAGAAAAGGAGGAGCTTGACATGATAGACAACTTCTTCAGTGAGCCCACTACTAAAAGCTGGGAGGTGAGTGCTTTCTGCCATTGTATGAAGCATGTGCATATCAAGTGTACATCCCCTGTTAAGAATCTCAGCACTTGCTCTTTTGATGATTTTTATGGTGTTTATAATGCTTGCTGCTTCATATAGAAGTCTCCTCAAGGCTTGTATCTGTCTCATGAGTGTACTCATATTCCTTCAGTCCTTTTTTCTCTCCCTAGAAAGAGCAGGCAAACAACTGGGAGCTCTGTGGTGTGCAACCAGCAGAAGTTGTGTAAATGCTTTGGTTATGTGATGTTAGCCTTTTGCAAAACTATACAGGTGTATGTTGTCAGTGTTGCTAAACTCGTATTGTATTTATATGCTGCAAATAAAACCTCCAAAATGTGTATGTACACGTAAACACCAATGGGGACTCCTGTGTGCAGGTTGAAATGGATTGGTATGTGATGTTGTGCCATACCCTTTGCTTCTCAGGTGCACGCAGCAATACTGTTTGAATATTGGTTGTCAGAGGGGTAGGTTTTAGACTGGGACTTTGGCTTTTTTGTATGGGGGCTCTTGAAATCTGTTTTAACTACTTGGCATGCCTGTGTTTGTTAGCTGTCTGTGTCTTGTGTATACAAAGCCTAGTTTCCAAGGTAAATACGTTTTTAGTGATATTTCTGAATGCTGAAGCACTTTCTGTACTAAGGATAGGGGTTAAATTAAAAAACAGATAAATTCCGGAGTGGGAAATATCCTGATGGGGATTTAAAAAGTGAACTGATTCTTTGTCTTAAACATAAACTTGTTTTTAAAATCCTACCGCCCTCTTTTTTTTTTTTTTAAGCATTTCTAGCTTCAAAGTATGTTGTGTTCAAAAGCGGAGCTTGGGAGTGGCACTTGTCATTTGAAATGTGGTGACATCACTTCTATTCCCAGATAGCTTTTATTTTTACAGTTTTGTAGTTTCTTAATGTTGGTGCTTTGTGAACTGCAAGAGGGGGGGGGGAATCTTCATTCCTTGTTTTGCTCAGAGCTGAGTCCAGTCATATATTGTGCTACATTTCACTGTTCAATTGTTACTTGTGTGCTGTTTTCATAAAACCAAAATAAAGGAGGAGGGCCAGCGATCTGAAAAACAGAGGTGGGAGAGATCTGGCCACGCTGGGAGCTTGTGTCTCATTGTTTTATTTAAAACAATTGGGAGAAGAATTAGCTGGAAACAGCTTCTTAAAGGTGTGTCTCTTTTATTTGTAATGCACTCAAATTTAAAGTATGTCTGCCAGGAAATCTCTATTGGAAGTCCAAATTTGGGCATGATTACTGTGAAAGTTTCACTCTCCCTTGTGGGGAAACAGAAAGTATGATTGTAGAGAAGCATATAAGTAACTTTATCAGAGCGTGCCACAATCAGTAGCCACTTGTCATGCTTGTGGGTGAGAGCTCTTGCCACTAGAGCGGGGAATTGTAGTGGATACTGCAAAATAAACTGGTAGATGATGAAAGGGAAACAAATGCCTTTGAATATTCGAATTCTTTACTATGCCAGACCTGACCAGGAGGAACCCTTTGTGGAGGTATGTTGAACTGTATCCGTGTTTGAACAGCGTGGATCTAATACAGCACTTCTGTCCTAGTAAAAAAAGTGCTCCGAACTCAGTTGAATTTTAACAGGGTATTTCTACCTCAGGTAGCTGCTTTCTCAGTCCCATAAAATCTTTAAAAGATTTTGTACATCCAGGTTCATAGTGGTTGATCCTTTTCGTCTGTTTCTGCTTTTGTGCAGTCTGTAAATACTTGATCTTGCTGATCCCTTTTTGTTGACTCCAAACTTCATTCAAATGTGCGCTTCAGTTATAGACTGAATAGGTCTACGGTGAAGAGGGGGGCTTGTCTGTCTTTGGAGTCAATTTGCCATTTACAGCTGTGTTAATAGCTTGTCTGTGAGTTTGGTTGCATTTTGCTACAGATACCTGTTGCTGATTGATTTACTGTGATAACTTTCTGCCTGCTCCCGGTAGGAGACTATTCCTAGAAAATAGTCTTCAGAAGAAGAGTTGGGTACTTTTAATATAAGATGAAAAAGGTGTTCTTTTAAAAAATATTTTAAAAAAGGAAAAAAAAAAATAATGGCCAGGGAGATGTGGAGGAAAGGAAAACCATTCAGGAGGTGGAAAAAGAACAAGGATGAAAGTAGAAAGACCGTTTTCCTTTAACAGTTTGTTGGGTTTTTTGAAATTGATCTTAATTTTGCAGTGCAGACCTTCCCTAAAATTTGCCATATGAAAAATTTTCCAGCACAGGATTCCCTCCAGTCTTAAAAGACCGAGGACTAAATCCCACTGAGCCTGGGCTGGAGGGGTAGGGTGCAGCTGTACAGCTCTTCCAGTATCACCAGCAGGAATACCTGTACTGCCTGGGTGTGCAGGGGCACATAGCAAGGTTAATTCTGCAGGCTGGATTTTGCCATGTGGTGGTCCTTCCAGTCTTTTCCTAACCCTGCTGCGTGTTGGAGCACCAGTGCCCGGGTGCCCCGCTTGGGGCAGCTGCCCTGGGCTCAGGTCCAGGCAGGCAGCCGCAGGTGAATGCGGGCTGGATGTGAGTGTATGCAGCGGACATGTTGCTCGCATCCCAGTGGAGATGCTAGGTGTGACTGACATTGTGCGTAGGACAAAGCCCTAACAATGAACTCCTCACCAGTCCTGGTCTTCATGAAAAGCTCCTTCTGTGCTTTGTGGTGTGCTTAAATCTGCACCTGGAGTCAGTCCAGGGGATTTGGTTTCTTGCCTGTGGGGCAGGTGTGTGTAGGACCTCCAGGTACTTCTTGGCAATTGTCTCGACTGGTGACAGCTTCTGCAAGTTCAAGCAGTGATCGTGAAGGCACAGAGGAGTTATGCAAAACTTTATCCATGTGTAATGTGAAAGTCATTTGGAAGCCACATTTGCAGGGAAGTATGGGCAGCGTGCTCTGCAGCCCCATCTTGAGGTTCCTGCTTCAAGATAAGACCTCTGTGGTGATACGCTCATGGAAGGAAGGTGGTTTAAGATTTCCTGGTTGTTTTGTAGCTAGGCCTCCTTGCTTCCCCTTTTCTTTTTCATCAGCCCCATCTCTGAGCTGTTTCTGCTGCTTCCTGTTCGCTATGGTGGCACCGAGCCCCAGATAAAGCCCCACTGCTGGGCACAGTGTGCTTCATCTCGCCTCCCACTGCTGTGCAGAGCTGAAGCTCCTGTCGCTTGCCAAGCACCCCGAGCCGCACTGAAGGGTTAGCAGCTTTCCAGATGTGTCAAACGATGCTCTCTGCCAGCTGGGAGGACAAGCACCCCAGCAGCGGCTTATCAGGAGTCAGGACACCCGGACCACTACTGCCGAGGGGTGAGGCAGTGTCCTCCCCTCTGTGGTGAGCTCTGGGCACTGTGGGTGCTGCCAGCCTGGGAGCTCCTGCCCCGCGCCACGTTTGGGCTCTTGTTTGCTCCCTGTGCCGCATGGGATTCAGAGTTTGTCCCCTGTCTCTCTCAGCACCTTGTAGGCCACTGAGTCCTTTTATAGACAAGCATTAAGTGTATAGACTTGAATTCTCATTTTATTTCCAGCTTTATGGGAGAAGGTAGTGTGGCTTACCTCTAGTTGCTGGAGAGAAGTCTGTGCTTCATTTTATAAGTATTTAAATTCAAACCTGATGTTAGAAATATTTATATGGACTCACCTTTTAAAATATTACAGTGTGCTCTCTTTATAAAGTCTTAAGCGAAGGAGTACATAGAAGTTTCCAAAGAGCTGTTTGATCATTTTCAACTAAGAACGTATTTTATAAAAACCTTGACTCTCAGAATGAGTATTTTCAAGAACTTACGTAAACTGGATGCTCAAAATCTTACTTAGATTTTCCTACAAGACAGAACTTCAAAATATCCGTTCAAGTTGATTTACATTTTTACGTCTTTGCTATTCGTTCTGTTTCAGTTTGTATGCACAAAACCATGTCTGACTCAGTAAAAAAAAAAACCAGGGAAAAGCTGCTGTTTTATTAAAAAGGAGAAGTGAAATTTTAAACTTTTTCATATTCTCATGCATTAGCACCCAAGAAAATAATTAATGTACTTAACTAGCTGCATGAGAGAAAACAAAGCAGCTTCTGTGTCCTCCTCATTTGGACTCCCATAAGACATCTAGTTCAGATGCACGTAGCGTGCCTCGGAAGAAGTAGATGCTTTTAGCCTTCTGACTTGGGACCAAATACGTCTGAGACGGACCACATCATGTCACCTGGTTATGTCAATGTTTATTAATCCCAAAGAACTCTACAGCTGTGGGAGGTCACCAGGGCATGAAGAAATTCTGGCTGTGCTGTCTCAAAGACACCTTGCCAGTTAAGATTTTCTCCATTTGGTTAAGGCTGCCTGTGCTTGATACAACCATCCTGTACAGTGGTTTTGCTCCACACAGTGTAACAACTAAGGAGTATGTTGTTTTAAATTAATTTGCTTCAACAGAGGATTGACAGCATAAGAGCTATGCTTTAAGTTGGACACTTGTTCTCTTGCCTCAGATCATTACTGTAGAAGAAGCAAAACGACGAAAGAGTGTTTGCAGTTACTATGAAGAAGATGATTATGATGATACTTTGCCTGTCTTAAAGCATCACAGCGCTCTCCTGGAGAATATGCACATAGAGCAGGTATGGCGAGAAAAGCCTCAAGTTTCCTTGTTAGCTGTGGTGCCATCTTTGCTGACTGTGGGACATTCTGCCTTCTGGAGGCAATACCAGTGCTTTTTAAGAGTTTGGAAAGTACTTAGTATGTTGGAGTGTCCCTGTGCAAGGTCCTGTTTGCTGCCGCACTGGCTCACCTGGAAGGCTTATTTTTATGTTTTGCAACTCGGGTTTGAACCGTGATCTTGAGGGCTGGCAACTCTTTCAGTGCTCAGAGAGGGGGTGCCAGTTTTGAAATGTCTTTCACAGGTGATGTGAATGCAGACGGTTGGGCTCAGTACAAGGCCACATGCATGTAGTGGAGATGTTAAGCTGCTGGTATCAGCTGCTCCTTTGACAGCCATATTTTGGCTCAGAAGCCCCTGCAGCAAGAGAGTAGTCTGGGGCACCACCTGTCTCCCAGCCTGCTGAGTATGTAACTGTTTCCCTCTGTTCATTGCCCAGCTTGCCCGGTGCTTGCCCGCACGAGTGCAGGGATATCCGTGGCGGCTTGCATACAGCACACTGGAGCATGGAACTAGCCTGAAGACTCTGTACCGTAAATCAGCATCTCTTGACAGTCCAGTTCTCCTTGTCATCAAGGATATGGACAACCAGGTAAGGACTGCTTGTTCTGCAGGGTTTGGACTGAAAGGGCAACATTATAAAAAGAGATCACTATGAAGTGCCAGTCATGCCATGAAGTGACATCATACCAAAATAAGACATTGGTGTTTTCTTTTATATTTTTCTGCTGCTTAAACTAAACTTACAGGCAGGAAAGCACATCAGCACTAGTAGAAATACCCCTCCCAAGCTTTGTAATTGCAATGAGTGCTCCTTTTAATAGTGCCCATGGACGTATCTTCCTTAAGCATCTCAGTTAACGAGCTGTCACAAATAATGCTGCTGTGGAGGTCTAGTACTTCAGTAGCTCCCAGAGTTGGCATTCCTGTTGCCGTTGTTGTCATCTGGCTTTTAACTTGCAGGATACAAAAGATTTGCAGGAGTACTTGCTCATCTGATGTACTTTACTACTTGGTTCTTCTAACATGAAACGCCAGCTCAGTTGTTCTTCAGAAAGTATTTTGAAGTGTTTGGATTTTCTTCTCTTGAATTTTGCGCTGTCTTCAAAAGTGGTTTAATCATTTTATTCTGACAGATATTTGGAGCGTATGCTACACATCCCTTCAGGTTTAGTGACCATTACTATGGCACTGGTGAAACATTCCTCTACACATTCAGTCCAAATTTCAAGGTAAGTGGGTGTTCACTTTCTCAAGTAAGATTTTTGGATTCCACATCTGCAACACTTATGAGATTTTTTATGAAGACAGCATATTTGGGTTTAGAAGATGTGCCACCTGTTGATGAATGCAGTTAATCACTTACTGCTTCAATGCAATGCTTTAAGCAGAAGTGGCTCGAATTATCTGAAATGCCGAGAGGTTGGTCTGTAAGGGTGAGGAGAGGGTTTTAAGTGGATTGAAGGGGGAGGCAGGGAGGAGTAAGAATACCCTTTCACATTCATGGCTTATGTGTTTTTCAATATTGAACACATTGTTCCTTTTTAACAGAATGCCTATTGATTTAGAGATGCAAGCAGAATTTTAGAAAGGATTAGGGTACCTTGTTCATAGTTTTAAATGTGTATTGTTCCTTTACTTTCTACCTATTACCTGTTCCTCCTCCCCCTTCAAGAAAAAAAATAAAATAAAATATGGCCACACCAAAAAGTACCTGCTAAGAGTTAGTCCCCAGTAGTTTTAGAGTACAAGAATCCTCACAGTCCAACTATATTTGGTTCTCCCCCTCCCCCCAGGTATTCAAATGGAGTGGAGAGAACACCTACTTCATCAACGGAGACACCACCTCTCTGGAGCTCGGAGGTGGAGGGTGAGTGAATGCTTGGTTTTCAAATCATGTAGCTAATTTTTTTTTTAAAAATGAGAATAGGGACAATGGTAGTTACAAGAAAAACTAAGCAGTAAAATGGCTGAACTTATAGTAAACTGTTTAGGGCAGATACCACAGCAATCTGATTTCTGTTACAGACCCAGAGCAATTTCCATTGCTTAGAGACAGTGAATGATGTTGGGCAAGTAAATGTTGTTTCTTTGAGATCAAAAAACCCCCAGATGTTTTGGGTAGATACACGTCTCATTGCTGAATAGGTTTGCCACTGGAAGATAAACTCTTAATGGCAGTTTTGCCATAAGCTTTTAAGGTTTTTCACGTGGTCCTTATTAAGTTGTCATTATTCTGTTGCTACACAGAGCAAAGATAGAGAGTGCTTAATCAGGTCCTAAATTTCAGAGGTCGGTGGGTATGAAATCAAGGGCTAAGGCTACACGACTAACTAAAGCTGACTGCAGGCTGCACCACATGACATCTGGCCATGTTTTGCATTGGAAGTGTATAAACACCCCTCCTCCTCCTCCTAAACCAGAAGGGGGCCATGTCACATCTGAACAGCCAGGGAAGGGACCCTGACATCCGCGCCCTGGTGTCAGCCACAGCCAGTGGTGCAAACAGCTGAATGGCACAGGGGGCTGCGGGTGCACGCTCGGTCCTGCGCTCTGCCCCGCTCGCTGGCGCGAACAAAAGCAAGGGAACCGCTCCGCGAGCTTCTTGGCAAGCACTTTGCCAGGATTGAGCTCATCACATGTGGTCTGAGAGGTCCTCAGAATTACCTAGATTGCTCTGTATCGCTCCTCTGGTTGTTTCTACAGCTTCCGGTATTTTTACTATTATATATAACCTGAAATTTGTCATGTATTTCTTTCTCAGTGGCCGGTTTGGCTTATGGTTAGATGCAGATTTGTATCACGGCCGAAGCAACTCCTGCAGCACCTTCAATAATGACATCTTATCTAAGAAAGAAGATTTCATAATACAAGATGTAGAAGTATGGACATTTGAATGAAATACTGACTGCCTTAGGGACTGGATCCATTAGGCACTTAAAAGCTAACTAGAAGGTGCAGGCTGCCTCACAATGTTACACGCTTTTCCCTCAAGTTTGTACCAGAGCATGACTACGCAAAAAAAAACCCCAAACAACCAACCCAAGAAAAAACAGAGCTGGTTTTGAGAGGCAGTAAGAGACAGAACGGTAAGAGATCAGGCTGAAGTGGTGGTGTTTTTTTTTTACTTCCTCCTCCGGCACTCCTCCATCGAAGATACGATGCTTATGGAAACATTCATGGTGTATAAGTTGAAAACTTTTTTCTGTAACTGTGAAAAAGATCCTGTGGGAAAACTATAACTAGTACATTCCATGTGTAATTATATTCAATGTATAAATGCTAACCAAAAATAAAAGGTTACTTTACCAAAATATACAGGATATTGTTTGCCATGGAAAAGAATCACAAACAGGTGTACACAGCACTTAAGGGAACATGTTTTTAAAATCTTTTTATTTATTGTTATTGTATAGCAGTTTTTTTTTTTTTAAATGTATTAGCTATGAGTTTTTTCTTTTAATGTTTCAAATCTCAATTTGATAAATAACTACTATTCAGGTAGGTTTCTTATGCATTGGCATTTATTCTGAATCAATTTATTTGATTTTTGAAGTTAATTTTTATATTTTTATTTTGTAAATGAGATTTGGTTTTCATTTTACCCTAATTAGAGGGTTTGTTTTCTGGCAGAAACATTTGAGTGCATAATTCTGTTTTGGTTTTTTTCTGAGATGAGGGAGAAGGTGGATAGTGCTTCTTATTAACTCCGCTGCCACATTCCTGTTAATAGATTATTATTTTGGCAGTGTATGGAGACATTGGGCAAACTGCCACCTGGTGTAGACTGTATCAGCTCTATTGCAGTCAAGAAAATTGGGACAGCATGCTCTGACCATCTGCCCTAGTATTATTTGACTGTTTACGAAGGACACTTCTAAGAGAGGATTGTTTTTCTGTATCACTACCAAATGATTCAAAATAAGCCACCCACTGTGCTTTTATGAGCACTTCTCAACAAAGTGAAGAATAACTGCTTTGTTAAGGAGAAAATACAATTGAGATTTAGAGAAGAATGCTATTTTCCTAACAGGCCAGGTCATGTTAGTGTTGTTTTCTTAGTAATTATATGATTTGCTTTCCAAAAAGGACTTGAAGCAACAGGCTGGCTTAGGATTTGACAGGCAACTAAATATTCTGTGTTTTTCATTAAATATTCAGATACTCTGCCCCCCCTCCCTCCCCCCCCCCAGAGGAAAAGACTGCATGTTACACAATGAAAATTACAGGAAATAGGGAGAGTGTGACAGAAGACTGGCAGTCTCCACTGTTTGCTAAAGAATTTTGCTTTCACATTAAGCTATGTTTTTGTTTACACAATCCAGACCCAGCCAACATTAGGACGCTGTCGTGCCCTTAGATTTGAATGTGTCATGGTCCTGAGAAAGGCAGGTTTTAGAAATGGTGGTGTGCTTCTATGCATTAAACAGTACAGTCTAATTTTGGAATATTACTGAGTGATACAGCTCAGTTTAGTTACTGTACTTCCCTTTTACTAATAGATCAACAACAAAAAAAAAAAGCAGCCAAATGGTTTTCTTTCAAAAGCATTACTGAATCGTAATCCTGCACAGAAATTTCACAGTCTAAAAACCAATGCTGTAAAAGTAAGCCTGTAACACGCTGCACGTGAGCTTTTCACACTTCCCTTCTACATGGTTTACTACAGCCATAAATAAAGTTCTTATTGGTAATGCTGTAAAATACTTTGGAAGTTGCTAACAGCATAATGCTTTGAAAATACCAGGAGTATCTAATAGTGTTTAAATGGTGGCAGACCACTTAATAGTTTAAAAAAAAAAAAACACCCAAACCAACCAAGTTCAACATTTTACATACATTTCACTATTGCTATCTACAACTTACTCCATTATATTATCCTTGTCAGAGCATATCTAAACGCTGTGGTCTATATTCAAAACAGTGTTGTTCAATCAAAATTCTGTGACCCTTGAAACTATGAATATTTAATATATGTAATGCAGTGCTATCACAATATTTTCAATAAAGGAATTTATGCATTCAGAAACTTGTTACAGATGTTTTCTTTTATTCGCAAATTTTAGTGCATTTTAAAGATGAAAGGATGCACCTTAAGTTTCAGGTTATACTGACAAATACCTATGCCTCCCCTTCAAAAGAGAATTCCAGCACTATCATAGAATCATAGAATGGTTTAGGTTGGGAGGGACCTTAAAGATCATCTGGTTCCAACCCCCTTGCCATGGGCAAGGACACCTCCTACTAGACCAGATTGCTCAAAGCCTCATCCAACGTGGCCTTGAACACTTCCAGGGATGGGGCCTCCACAGCTTCCCTGGGCAACCTGTTCCAGTGCCTCACCACTCTCACAGTAAAGAATTTCTTCCTGAGATCTTATCTAAATATACCGTCTTCTAGTTTGAAGCCACTGCCCCTTGTCCTATCACCACATGCCCTTGTAAAAAGTCCCTCTCCGGCTTTCTTGTAGGCCCCCTTCAGATAACTGGAAGGCCACTATAAGGTCTCCCTGGAGCCACCTTTTCTCCAGACTGAGCAACCCCAACTCTCAGCCTGTCCTCATAGCAGAGGTGCTCTAACCCTCTGATCAACTTTGTGGCCCTCCTTTGGACCCACTCCAACAGGTCCATGTTGTTCTTATGCTGGGGGCTCCAGAGCTGGATGGTCCAGGTGGGGTCTCATGAGAGTGGAGTAGAGGGGCAGAATCACCTCCCTCGACCTGCTGGCCATGCTTCTTTTGATGCAGTCCAGGATGCAGTTGGCCTTCCAGGCTGCGAGCACACATTGCTGGCTCATGTTGAGCTTCTCATCTACCAATACCCCCAAGTCCCTCTCCTCAGGGCTGCTCTCAATCTACTCTCTGCCCTGCTTGCATTTGTGCATGGGATTGCCTCGACCCACGTGGAGGACCTTGCACTTGGCCTTATTGAACCTCATGAGGTTGGCATGGGCCCACTTCTCAAGCCTGTCCAGGTCCCTCTGGATGGCATCCCTTCCCTCCAGTGTGTCAGCCATTCCACACAGCTTGGTGTTGTCGGCAAACTTGCTGAGGGGTGCGCTTAGTCCCTATATCCATGTTGCCCACAAAGATGTTAAATAGTACTGGTCCCAGTATCGACCCCTGAGGAACACCACTTGTCACTACGTGCCACTTGGACATCGACTTGTTGACCGCAACTCTTTGAGTGTGGCCATCCAGCCAATTCCTTATCCACCGACTGGTCCATCCATCAAATCCATGTGTCTCCAATTTAGAGACCAGGATGTCATGTGGGAGAGTGTCCAATGCCTTGCACAAGTCCAGGTAGATGACACCTGTTGGTCTCCCATTATCCACCAAGGCTGTAACTTCATCATAGAAGGCCACCACGTTTGTCAGGCACGATTTGCCCTTAGTGAAGCCATGTTGGCTGCCCCCAATCACCTCCTTATTTTCCATGTGCCTTAGGAGAGTTTCCAGGAGGATTTGTTCCATGATATTGCTGGGAACACCAGTAAACAGTTAAACAGTTGACCAAGTAGTTCTCCTTGCTTCTCTCAGCTGTAGTGAATGACATGTATTCCCACATCTTTTTTGACCAACCTGTTCCCAGAAATCAGAAGTTCATGTACAAAATTTTTGTATGCACCCTTTTTATATTGCTGAAGTGTTCGTGTATTTTTCTTTCTGTCCAAGCAAGACAATGGCATACAATATTTTAAAAGTACTTGGTCCTTAGCTTTTGTTGGTATTATGGACTGCAGAGGTGGTATTAAGGAAAAACAAATTACGATTACACATGAAACGGAACAAGTATGCTATCTGCGAACCTTGCTTTGAGTGAAATGAGTGGTAAGAATTTTCTTCATGTAAAGTAAGAGGAAAATTATAGTCACTAGTCATTTTTCTCTCAGAGGGAGAACCAACAACATGAAGCAACATGAAGCGTATGTACTTTAGTGGTACTCGGGTAAAGATCTTTGATTCAGGACAGTGTTAAAGTGCTGATTCGCAATAAGGCTGGTAAGCACCCAGGTAAGCGCGGATGTTCAGTTTGGTGCTGGTTTCAGTGCAGTTTTTGCACTGGACGTTTTGTGCAAAACTGGCTTTAGAGCAAAGTAAAACCCAGTTACTTTCAGAATAATCCTCGTGTGTAAAACTGTCAAGATTTCACTTGCCTGTTTGTATCACAGCAAAGGAGCGGGTTACCTCATTGCAAAGGGATTGCCTCGCGCTTTGCAGGTCGGCGATTGCTGGCAAATGCGCTTCTCCAGGTAGAACAGCTAAACATGTCCTATTTGTACAAGCACAGCTTGCCTGCTCTGAAAGAAAGGCATTTTTGAAAAATCTCATTCTAAATTTTGCAGCTTGTTACCTCTTTACACGCTACGGCCTGTCATCTGTGGGACAAATACTTTGTGCCGTTTGGGCTGCACAAAGGACAAAAACATTGAAATTCTGTGGCCAGGGATTCTGCAGCTCTGCACCTCTAATCTCATGAACAGCGCAAGCGATTTAAAATACAAATTATTACAAGAGCGTTTTTAGAAATTGAAGGTTAGCTACCACTTCAAAATACTCTGTATTAGCTTTGGAAGCAGCTGATTCCAATAAGCCCAGAACGCGTTCACTTAATTTTATTCCCAGTTTGTACCTTTTTTCAGTGAAAACTTAGGGTGAGCAGACTTCGCGTATTTTCAGTGCTGCTTCAGGGCCGCAACGCCGCGTGCGCCCGGAGCTTCGCTTCCACACGTCGAGGGAACCCAGCGCTCCACCTGCCTGGAGGAGCCTGCCCGCCTCAGGGGTGAAGCGGGGCACACACGCAGTCCCGCTGGGCCCGTGTCAGACTTCATTAACATAACCGGGGTGTACGTCCCACTTCCTCTGGAGCGCCCCGTCCCTAGCAGAGGAGCCGGACCGGGGCGCTGGCCCTCGCCCTCCGCCGTGGCTCCCAGCCGCCGCCATTGCCCTCGGCCCCCGCGCGCGCTGGGCTGCCCGCGCGCCCCCGCCGCGGCCCGCGCGCGCCCCCTGGCGGCGGGCGGGCGGGGGGTGGGGCTGAGCCGGGCACCTGCGGCAATTCCCCGCCCCCGCCTCCCGCCATTGGTGCTCGCGGCCAGCGCGTGGGGGCGCCGCCCCGCCCCCCCCCCCGCGCCGGCAGGGGGCGCGCGCGGGCCCGGCGGTCGGTCGGCGGCAGCCGGCGGAGGGCGCGGCGGCCGGGGATATGGCGGGGGAGGAGGCCGCGGCTGCGGCCGCCGCTGAGGGGAGAGAGGCCGGGAACGGCGGCGGCGGCGGCAAGTGCGTGTTCTGCAGGATCGCCCGCCGGGAGGAGCCGGGCACGGAGCTGCTGCCCTGCCAGGTGGGTGAGAGGCGCCCGGGCGGCGGCGGCCTCCCCCGGTGTCCCGCCGGCAGAGCTGCCGCGGCCGCTTCCGCCCTTCGCCCCCGCCCTCGTCCTCGCCCGCTGGAGCGGGTCTGGCCAGCTCCCCGCTGGCAGCGGAGGGGCTGTTGTTGGCCGGGGCGGGAGGTGGTTGTTGTTCGTTGCCGGTTTTTAACGAAGAGCCAGATTCTGGCTGTCGCCGTGCTGGTGTGAGGGCTCCCGTGCGGATCCCGGTGCCCGAGCCGCTCGGCACCCGGTCCTGCGGAGAGGGCAGGGCTCCGGGAGAGCGGGGAAGGGCCGGGGGGGTTAATTTGAGAAGGGAAAGATCAGACCTTGAAGCCGTGAGGGTGTCGGTCGCCTGGTGCCAGTCCCGCCTCTGGGTGAGGCGGTGCCCGGGCTGTCGGCTGGCCGAGGCTGTCGTTTTGAAGGGCTTGGTGGGTCTGGGGTGGTCTTACGGGTCCCCGGCTCTTTTCTAGAGATAGGAGTGATCAGAAAGGAGCTATCCTGCTGTCCTTAAATGTTGGCACAATAGCTAGAAACCGTAAAGCAGACGCCGAGGAATCCTGACTGCAGAAGGTCAGCTGAGGACACAAAGCGTGCTTACGACTCTTTCTGTAGGCTGGCTCTGAAAATCTTAAGATTTTTGCTAGTTACTTCAAATATGGCATTAGGTATCACGTTGATGTGGGGAAGATGGACTTTGTTACCTACTCTTTGCCAATATCCTCGTCCTAATCAATTTAATATGTTCGCATCCTTTTTTAGTATGAAGACCTTGTTTGCTTTAGGGATATCAGACCTAGTGCCCCCCACCACTATCTGGTGGTGCCAGTGGAGCACATGGGAAACTGCAAAACACTGAAGGCAGAACACATACCTCTAGGTAAGGCTGTAAGTATGCATTTAACCTAAAGGAAAATACTTTTGCACAGTCTTACATAGTGTGTTGTCAAGTAAATTACACCTTTGAGCACCATTTGGTTGAGGATGTTGATGGAAATAGATGGTGTGAGTGTGTGTAGGTAGGGACTTACCCTTCCTGGTAACTTCCATGTGCTATTCTAGAGTAGCACATTTTTTTGTGCAATTCTACAAAAACATTGTACTAGTGCATGAAATCTCTTTTGTTTGCATGGAGCATAGATGCCTCTGCACTTTGTTGGAACCACAACTTTATTTTTAAAGTGTTTATGTGCTGCTTCATTGCTTTTTCTTAGTTATATATGCAATTTTAAATTACATAAAAATTATAGAATAATTTTATAAAATGTATGTTTTAAAATAAGTGCTACATTATTTTTCAGGAAAAAAGGGAATGAGAAGAAAGAGGGAAATGGTGTTCCAGTAAACCTCAATACTTTTGGAAAAGATAAAATTCTAAAATGTCAAAGCTATGATTTATTGTTGCTAGGCTTTTTTTTTTTTTTTGCCTTTTCTG
>VFFE01005840.1:316136-329721 GCA_008921705.1 Burhinus oedicnemus
TTTTTTTTTTTTTTTTTTTTTTTTTTCAAGAAAACTTTGTCCTGGAATTTTTTTCATAGGAAATGCCTAGCTAAGTGTGTTGAGTAACAGAAGAAACTACAGCCATACATACATGAAGAGATTCCACCTCAGGGAATTTTACAGGTGATGCAAGGAAAGAGTTATAGTTGTCTGTTGCAAATCTTGCATCACTGTGTTTCTCTTCTAAATGTAGGGTAGTTTTCTCCAGAAACAACTTTTATATGTGTTCGGCTTTGAGACAATTCCTTAGATTTTTGCCTGGAGTTCTTGTGTTAGGGTTGCTTCTTTTCTCAGTAATACAGTAATGAAACTTTGTCCTAATAGTAAGTAGGATTGAGAGATTTATTTTATTTTAACTTAAATTTGTGTACCATCTCTGAAACTTCCTAACTTATACTAGGCTGTACAGGACCTAGAGATCAAAGTCTTGTAGCTGTGTAGAGATACAACACAGGAATTAGTGTGAACGTTGTCATTCTGACCAATCAGTATTTGTTGTTTTTTTTATAAGGGTGTGGTGATACCATACCTTTGGCCAAAGTTGTTAGAATAATACCACACTTCAAAGCATCATTAGTGTGGAAATTGGTAACAGTGGCAATTTTCATGTCAGTCATTGTACAACACTGTCTTGACAATCTTTGGTTATGAATAGTGACAGTATTTATATTTTGAAAAACCCACATTTGTGATCTCATTGTAATCAGTTTGTTGAAGTTAATATTCTGAAGAATACCTTTTTTAAATTACTCGATGACATGTGATATGTAAAATATTACTTAAATGTTAAATGAAATTTATTTGTGTTTAATAGTGAAGAGAATGATGGAAGTTGGAAAAGCTGTCCTCCAGAGAAATAATTTTAGTGACTTGAATGATATAAGGTACGTAGTGGAAACCTTCTGTGTTTATTGAGTATGTTTTTTACTTTTCAGAATGCTATTGTAGAGATGGTGGCAACAACTGCAATATGATGTATTGAAGAAATTGGGTCTGCATTCACTTATTGCACGACTTCTTAAGTAGAATGTGCTGGCATTAAATATAAACTCTTTTTTTTCTGATAAATTGCCAGCACAGATTGCGTTCCAACTCAGATTCTTTCTTTACCACATCTTGGGATAGGGAGGGCACTTCAAACAACTTATCTAAAAGGCTGCTTTTTAATTACGTGCTGAAAATATGCTCTAAATCCTAGATGCCAGAAGAGAGGTAAACTTCGTCCTATTTGAGCAGGGCACTGTGTTGTGTTTCAGTCATGCCTGTGTTCATTTGATTTCAGTGCTGCACCGTGCAGTTTAAGTCAGTGCCTTTGGTAGCCGAAGTAAATTGTAACATAATTTAAACAGTGTAGAGTGTAGGGAGCTGAGCCTTCATAATTAAAATAGGTAGAAACTACATTCACCTAGTGACAGTTGGCTTTCCGCTAAAAACTCGGTATGATACATTTAAGATACATTTTATTTTTTAAACCCTCCTTTTTAACAAAATGCATCTTAAATACAGAGATGTGAAGGAGGAGGTTAATGGGCTTTTAAAAAAGTTTTCTGAAAGCATAATGAAAGGAAAAGGCGTATTTTTGTTCCTGTACAAGGAAAATGTGACTAGTTGAGTTCTTAATTCCGGTGATTGTGTTAAATAATTTGCGATGTTCCAATTCTTTCTGAATTAACATCACCAGTATTTTTTACTTGTTTTCCTTTTCTGAAGAATGGGATTTCACTGGCCTCCGTTCTGCTCAATATCCCACTTGCATCTTCATGTCCTGGCCCCAGCCAGTCAGCTAGGATTCTTATCCAGACTCATGTACAGAATCAATTCCTACTGGTTTATCACGGTAAGTGTAATGCAGATGGGCTTTTCGTAGGTTTTCAATGGCAAGCTGAAAATGTGACATCTCTCTAACATTTTAACTGTGTCCAAAAATTCCTTGAGCAATTATTTTTGTCATTACTATAATTATTAATTATTTATATTTTGCATTAAATATTTGAGAAAATGGTAAAATGTAACTTTAACGTTTATGCTTATAAAGGTAAATGGAGTGACAATAACATTCACAGTAGTTCTGGATCTAACGTGTAATGTGGCTTAACGCAATGTGCTTCTGAGGACACTTTGTAAGTATTTGTTCTTTAATGTGAAAGGACGTATTCAAGTGCGATGGGCTATGTATTGTACATACCCTGGTTCATCCAATTTAGGTGAAAAACATGGCCACCTAATGATTGCTTTTCTCATTTCACGTGTTTTTTCTCATCTTGTCATCTTTAGACTGAAACAAGTGTCTGCTTTACAAAAACATTGTACTGATTTATGTCAGTAGAGATAAGCAATGAGACTGAACTGGCACTACCTAAATCACTGTTTGAAAATACCTCTCTCAGGCACTAAAGCTTACTCTCACTGCTTTGATGCAGCAAAGAACCTATCCTTGCAATATAGCTACAGCATCCTGGTGTCATTGCACAGCCACAAAACAAAGATGCTGAAAAAGGCCTGTCTCATCTAAAGCGTATAAGACAGCCTCTTACTTAAAAAGAAGAAACTCGGCTTCTTCACAGTGGTACCTCACTGGCAATCTCACAGACCTCAAGCAAAGCAGACATGTCTGCTGTATTGTAGAGCGTCACACAGATATTTGGCCCTCAAATAAGTATAGCTGTGTAGTTTTACTGCTTGTTATCTTGGATTAGCTCAGGGACATCTGTACCAAGTTTGGTTAGCCAGTATGGATGCACCTGAAAAGATGTTTTACCCTGTTGTTAAGTTGGAAAATGTTCTTGAGTTGGTTTGGGGTTGGTTGGTTTGTTTGTTTGTTTTTATTTAAATTATAATGGCTTGAATGTGATACTTGTTTAAGAATGCAAAACAAGGTTCACGTAGCTTCATTTTCAGTTGCTCCATGCTTTATGAGCTTTATTTGCAAATAAACTGCAAGAGCTACTTAACTCCTGTTAAGTTGTTCCTACCTTAAGTAGCTGATGGCATTTTTACTGTGTGTATTTAAAACATGCCAAACTTTAACTTTTCACATTTTAACGTGGTTCCTTTGGAGATCTTAATAAAACCTCAAGCACTAGTTCAAAATAAAAGATTAATTCAGCAGGACTGGCAAAAAAAGGCTGACAGTAAACTACTTTCTTTCAAAAGCACCCATGTTAGTCTCCATGTGCCCAACATGGCCTGCTAGAACAATGTTGGCAGACTTCCTTCTGCCCTGAGCCTTTCTGAGGGCTCTGTGGACTGATGCTGTTACATATACAAAATACAGCTGCCCCAGTTACATGCTGGATGCATAAATAGCCATATGATGAGAAAAGTATGTGTGAGCATAGTGACATAACCAAATGGATGTATATCTCCTGACATGAACCACATACATGAATGCACTCCATCCCTCAGCAACATATGTGGGTGGTGTGCGGTTTATTGGGTGACGAGAGGCCACAATGTGCCATTCTGGATTGTCTCCCAAAGAATTCCAGGTCTCACAGCTTTGTTGTTGTGAGCACTGCTGTCTTCTGAGGTCTTTAAAACCATGCTGCTTTATCTGCTATTTATCTGCTCTGACATCATCTGACTTTTCATAGGTTCTGTTTCCTTTTCTGATTGTCTAGTGGGAGTTTGTTGGAAACTGTGAAAAGGAGTCTGCTGTTTAAAGCAATCATTGTATTCTGCTTCTGTTGTATGCTTTTTCATGTAAAAATGAAAAGTAAATGCTCTGTCAGTGTCACTATTTTTAAAATGGAATTTCCAGTAAACTGAAGGTCCACAGCGTAGTTAATGCATTGCTTTCTCTCTTTGATAGGCTGAACAACTGATTGAGCGACTGCAAACTGAAAATGCTGCCAGCGGAAAGCACTCTTAGCCTTGTGTCACTAGCCACTTTGTTCTTTGTCTTTGAACTCTCATTTAAGGTTGCACAGTTTGATGCTGCCAATAATATACCAGGATAAAAAAAGCTTTAGTTCCTTATGAGGAAATACACACAGAATTTGTAGCTGCTAACGTAATTCTCCCATTTGGATACTTCAGTCTGTATACTTCCCTGACAATAAGGCAATGTATTTTAATTATAATTTCATATTTGTACAGATATACATGCATAATACATGCACACACATGCAGAGAACTTTTCCGAGTAAAAGGCAGAGTATAGCAGCAGAATGTATTGCAACTAAGGCAACAAGTTACTACTAACAGCATGTATGTGGTACCAAAGAGAATATTTGTTGTGGATTCAAGCTTTTATTTTAAAGATGCGTTGTTCTGGGATTGCAAGTAACATTTAGGTTTCCATCTGTGATATGTTTCCATCTATGATATGTTACTTATGCCTAGTTATTTGTAGGTACATTGCTGAAAATACACTACTAACTTCCTGGTGCTAAACCACTTTAATGTATTACCTGTCTTATTTGCATGGCAGTGACACAGTAAATGTTAATACAATAGGTGCCCAAGATGTGATAACGCTATGTAACATAGAATGCAGTTTAAACGTATGCGTAAGTATGTTTGACTTAAAGATTGTTTCTCTCTTATGTGCACGATATTTTAGATTAGTTATTGTATGCTTACAAAAAATGTGAAGAGTTCAGAGGAATTAATTTAATATACTGCTCTTGTGCATGACGATAGAAAAAAAAAAAAAGAATCCAGATTTTTAGATGGTTCTGATATTGTTCTCACTGGAAGTCCCTTGGAGATTACTAATGCCTTGGCTAAATTTGATTTCTAAATGAAGTCATAAGAGAAACTGGTCTTTAGTGCTACGAGTACGTGGCAGGCTTGCATAATAGCAGTCTGATTTGAATTTGGGATAGCAGGGACTCAGCCCAAAACTGGAACATGCTGGGTTGTTTAAGGAACCTGCTGAACATTTGCCTCTGCTGTATGACTTAATCAGTAATGCTAGTGCTCTGTTTTTCAATACCATATTAAGGCAGACTGTTGGGAAAGTGAAGACTCCAGAAAACATGGAGTGGATTTTCTTCATTCACATCCTTGGTGCCTAACTAATCAAGTGTCCTTGGCTGATGCATTTAGATGCAGCTGAGGTGATGATGGTCTGTTGCACCTGCAAGCTTCCCTGAACGTAATCTTCTCAGTGTTTTCCACTGATCCAGCACCTGTTGCCTTAGTGGTACAAGGAACTGTAATATTCTTACAGTAAACTATACGTAATACTTCAGAAAATTCATACCCTTCTGAAGAACTTTTTCTACCCAGAAAAGTTTACACCTCTATTTTTTGTAAGACCTTGCTCGCAATACCTTGTTATGCTTATTAGTGGGCGCTCACATGTCATTTACGTTCCTTTGGCGTTTTACTTTGTAACATTAGGTAGGAAGAGTGAATTAAAGCCACTGAACTTTGACAACTTCTGTGCAATAGCTTAGGAGGTTTGAGCTGGCTCCTAGCTTTGTGAAACGTCTGAACATTATCTTTCAGGAGTTAATATTGTGTATGTGTTCTGATTTGTAATTAATTTATGTAACTATACTTAACTGTGACATGTAATATTTAAAGTACCAACATGAACTGTTGTCAAAAAGGATTAATAAACAGAATAAATGCTAATCTTGGAATGATCTTCCAATGCAATGGAGTAGTTGACTGTGGGGTTTGACCCCCAACAGCCCTTTGCTCACTCCTCACCCCCGACCTGGTGGGACTGGGGAAGGAATGGGAAGAGCAAAATTGAGAAAAAAAATTGAGAGTTTAATAAATGAAGGAAGGAGGAAGAAAAAAACCCAAGGCATGTGATGCGAAGGCAATCACTCATGACCTCCCACAAGCAGGCCAGTAGCAATGGCTACCCCCAATCCTCCCTCAGCTCTTGTTGCTGAGCCTGACATCATATGGCATGGAATGTGCAGGCTGTGCCCCCTCCCAGCTTTTTGCCCACTGGAGGGGCAGAGCAGGAAAAGGAAAAGGCCTTGACGCTGTGCAAGCACTGCTCAGCAATCGTCAGAACGCTGGTGTGTTATCTACAGTGTTTTAGTCACAAAACACGGCACCTTGTGGGCTACTCTGAAGAAAATCATCTCTACCCCAGCCAGATCCCGTACGTTGTCAAATGTACACAGAAACAGGAAGGTCAGCTTCTGCATCTTACATCTGAGAAGGGTCCCACTAATGACAGTAAGACTGGAAAGGTAAAAACCAGGATATAATCTAGCTTCCAAACTTCTGCTGATGAGCAAGATGGGGAATTCAACTTGTCGCTGACACTAGCAGACAGGCCTCAAACCGGCTCAAAGTGTTAAATGGGGCCATGTTAATTACTGAGACAAATGCTCAGTATCTCATTAGTGTTTTTCAGCATAGAACTGTGTTCCATTTTCCTTCTGTATTGACAAGCATTCTTGGACTCGGGAGATTTTTTTTTTTTAATTAGGCTAAGAAATACTTTCTGCAAAGCCTATCCTAATGCTTTGAATACATTTCAGAATTACTGGCTAGCCCCTGGAAGAGGCAGTGAGCAGACCCCATTAACTACATCACCCTCTTCTACAGCAGCGTTACAGCATCATTTTAAAACTTCCAAAATCACCTGTAGAGCTTTCCAGTGAGCAAAAGTCCATAAAATAGTCTTGGAGAATGAACTTACTCAGCAGCTCTTACTCTCCAAGGGCCTGGAGAAGCAAAGGGAAGTTGCTTAGCCACTGCCCTTGGCTCCGTTGTTCTTTGATCCAGCATTAGCAGCCCTGAGAAAAGCTGCTTTTTTGACTACAAGTTTAGGAATGACAAAGCTTTATTTGTACTCTTTTGCTCAATTGTTTTATGTAAACCCCCAACCTAATGTGAACCCAGAGAATGCTGCTTTTATGCTGAAGTACTAACAGCCCCCTCTGAAAGGAGGAAACAGATACACATACAACACTGTTAAATGTAGAATAAAAAAAGGTTGTGTTTTGACTAAGGGCAACATTTTCAATGTGATTAAATTGGTAATAGCTCCTCAGGCTATTCTGAAGTCTTCTTAAGTGTGAGTTGTAAATAAAAGAATGAAAATGGGAGCAAACCAGTGAAAATCGTATTTGAAATTTGACAAACTTGGAAACAATAACATGCTGCATAAAAACTCACTTGCTGCCATTTGAAACTGATATGCAACGTTTATTGAAGTGCTGAAAGTGCTTTCAGTGTTTGACAAGACGAAATATAGATAATGCTTATACAACATACAGTCCAAAAGAGGTGCAGAATTCACAGGCTTCAAGTGGAAGAAGAGGAAAGACCACTGAGGGAGCTTGCCACAAAGAAGTGAATTTCAGGAGAGATTTGAAGAGCTGAAAGTTACTCAGTAGGGTAAGAACACCTTTTAGAAGGTCAGATTTTACTTACTACTCTAGATGATCTGTAATACCAGAAATCACATGCTACAATTTTTTGTGAAAATAATTTAATAAACTCTGTTCCATTTAGTCTAATGGGGGGTGTTGCAAAAAAAGTTGCCTGTTGAAAAGTTTAAGTTTCTGTTTCATCTGTAGATGCTAATCTAATCTCCACATCGCAGGTGAGCAAGCAGAATTTTGTAAAACTTGTAAACTAGTAGCTCAACTGAGTCATGTCCATTAGATATGATGCACTCCTGACTATGCAGGCTTCAGGAGTAATTTTTTTATTCTGGAGTGTACCAGTGGACAAATTGACCAATTGTATTATCTATCTTTTAGACATCTCGTGAAATACTGGCTATTGGTGGAAGCAGATTGGATTTGTCAACCTGTGTGCTGACCCAGTTTGGCAGCTTTTTGGTGTTTATAACCATTTCATGGGCACACAGAAAGATTTCAGTCACTCTTTAGAGAACGCTCATCTAAAGCTGGCAGGTAGGAAATTTGGCTCTGTAATTGTTTAAAAAAATCCATCCCTCTGTAAATAATCTTTTTGATAATACTACTTGGTTTTATTCCAAGTATCATGACAGGGCAAGGTTTTGTAGTCACTTATAAAATTGGTAAGCCGTTTCATTAGGGCTTACTCTGCTTCTATCTATTTTGATCAGAGGTGTGCTTAAAGCTGTTGTAGATGTACTCAAGTGATATTTAAACCAACCAGCAGCAGGAGGGAGTGCAGCAGAGGCCACATAAGCATCTAACACTACTTACATAGCAGCGGAAGCCTGGATTTCTGTCATTTAACTACTTGAGCCAGACTTAATTAAGAAGTAGTGAGGTTGCATGAGCTTGACTTGCATCTTAGGGTGCTCAGGCTACGCACTGTCTCAACCGTGTGTTTTTTAATGTATTATTTTTCCTGATATTACCATCCTGTTAGTTAGCTGGCAACACTTGAACCTTCCTGCAAGCGCTACAGCAGCACTGACTGCATTTGAAAATTGTTAGAATTAAACAAACCGCATTCCATAGCTGTATTATGAAAAGATTGATTTATTTTGAAATAAAAATGTACGTCCAGGCTTTATCTAATGGGAGCTGAAATCCACTGAGATGTGTTCATGTCATTTTGGCAAGAAATGCTTTTCCAAAACCCAAAGCATTTTAAAATGTGTTAAGATCACAAATTATATGTCTTGTTTTCAGCTGCAAGACATAGATTTGTTCAGGAAGAAGGAGTTGTTTTGAGACCTAAGGGAACACACACCAGCAGTACCTGGCGCAGCACATACTCCCCAGTTTCCAACATGGTAAAATTATGTGGTGATAAAAACCCACCCTTTGTTTTCCCTTCCATGCTCTATCTGCATCTGACTCCTCTCTCCCCCAGATATACTTCTTTCAGCACATTCATTTCTTCCTTTTTTTTCCACTTTCACTGTCTTTCCACTACAAAAAGGAGGCAAAGGGATAATGAAATCCATATTTCTATTTGCTCAGTCCAAAGGCTTACTTTGATGCAAATCCCCATTGGATGAAAATGTCAAACCAAAAAAACATTCTGTTAGGCTTTTTGCAAAAAAATGTTCTTTTATATAAATAGCATAAAATAATCTATCACTTTTATCAAGTTCATAATTTATATTAAATTTGAATATCCTTTTGAGGCAAGACAGTAGCTTATGTCCCACCAAGTACTGTAGTTAACGCCACATAAAAGCTTTTATTTGCACTGGTAAAAAATAGAACTTTTTATTTCTAATTATACAGTTTTCTTGGTGGGAACTACTGTAAATACAGCTCCTGATTATTTTCAATAGCATTATTACAACTATTGTATATAATCAATCCTTTTTTTTTTTCTTTTTTAAACATAGAAAAAGTTCCCCTGGAAGAACCATGAAGGAAATTCTTATCAGTCATCTTTCACTCTCAGTTTTCGCTAGCTGATCATTTTTTTCTCCCCGTTTGGAGAACTCACAACTGTGCTCTGAAAGCACAGCTCTGCCTCAGATAAGCGAGGTATGGGACTGCACTGCTATACTTTTATTTATCCATTTGGCACTACAGGATCTCTACTCTCTTCCTGTTGTAAACAAAATTGCTACATTTTTTTCTTTTCATGAATGCACAGTGCCCCAATATACAGTTTCAGTTGTCTTTCACGTCTTTACATTGTGGCACCCTACCTTCTGTGAAGGGATATTAGCTGAATTCACCAAGAAGGCTGCAGAGCTTTGTGATCTTCTAGGGCACGACACAGCATTAAAAGAACATAACAGGTAAAAATGGTGAGAAAAAGAGGGAAAACAACAAAAAGCATGGAAGGTTTGGAGAAGATATGATCATAAGAATAGACTATTAAATACCAGGACTAGTGCAGCTCTCCAAAATACACACAAGATGCAACTAATTTAGGAACCATTAAATACCTTTGCTGTGATATTTCTGTAAATTCAGGAATTTTCATATACTTCATGAAAGTAACTTCCATTTATTCAGTTTCACCACATGAAAATAACCGAAACTTTTGTTATATACCAGGCTCTTTTTTTTGAAGTATATGAATTCCCATAGAAGTTTTCAATTCCATGTTTTACAAATCAAAAACCCCCACACAGGAAGTATTTCACAACCTGCAAGAATCAGTATTGTATACTAGCAAGTTAGTAATTTATACTTTCAGTAACCTAAAGCAGTAAGCCAGTGGAGTTATTTGAAGAACCGTGGTATACACTTGGTAGTGGATGATAATGAAAGGACAATCCAATAGCAGCATGATGGATTAGTTCATTATTTGTGATTTCTGTCCAAATCTCTACCATTTTTGCAAAAATATTTTTTATCCTTCTCGCCCATTTTCTCTCCTGCTCATGTCCCAGTAAGCAGCTGAGTTGAAATTCTGTAACGAAAACCTCTTTCAAGATGGTATCCAGATATGTTTTTCCAAATGGAACCATGCAGCAGAATTCATTAGATGACAAAGCCTTATTCTAGTAAAGTAATGATCACGTCATCATCTTTTCCTTGCCAAAGCATTTCACCTTCAAAACGAACCAGACCATGCTTTCTGGCTCTTAACAAGATTCCCACTACTTTATTGGAAATAGTCACATATGTTTCAAACAGCTGCCCGAATGTCACACTCACGTGTCCATCTTCTCCCACCTCTCCAGTGCTTCTAATGATCAAGCACAGCTCTTCTACTTCCTTACCCACGTGTGAGTGAGCATCTTTTCCTCTCTGCTCTGTCTGAGACCCTTCAGGGGGTCTCCCGTAGGTAGAGTCTCCTCTGTGAGCATGCACCGGTTTAGATGCAAGCCTGTCGTCATTGCTGAACGGGTTCTTTCTCTGATACTCAATGTGATCCTCTGCCCAAGTCTGCCAACTTTTCCTCAAGTCACCCACTGCACCGGTAGCTTTAGCACTCTGCCCTTTATCTTCCTGCATTTCTTGAGAATGTTTTATGGCACTCAAGCAGGAAACAAATCAATGACTGGTTGTAACTGTGGTTCCTGGGTGCACTGTCAGCTGTGAAGGAAAAACAACATCAAATCAGCCTGATAATTTTTGGAAGAGTTTTGCCCAAGTGAGTGGCAAGGCTGCTGAAAAAGACGTTAAATAGCTGAAGATTTTGTTAAGTCCACCCATAATTCTACAGCAGTGAGGAAAGTAAAAGTGATTCAGCTGAAATTCGGAAGTCACTTTGTAACACGGGGCAGTAAGTTATGCTTACAAGGCTACACGGCGTACCACCGCTCCCGCAGTTACCGTACATACCTTGCGGCCCCCGTGCAACACAAACGTAGTGCGGTACTTACTCTTCACGCAATGACGTCTGTTAAAGAACTTTATCCTTGCACTCGGCAGCCCCGCAGACTTCCCAAACAAGCTGACGCAGTGCCGGCTGACCTGTTCGGCACAGGCTTACTGACGGGGGGGAGAGCAAACCATTCCCCAATGAGCAGGGCACCAACCCACACACAGGGGTGGGCAGCCTTTCTCCTGCCCGCACACTGATTAAAGGTGGACAAACCCACACTGTGCCGATGAGGTCCCCGCAGACTGCGGGAGTTATTACGCACAGAAAACATCTGGAGCTGAAACGCCGATACGTGGTGGGAGCAGGGGGATTTTCGGCATCAGGCACTGAAAAGAGAAGTAGAAATCCAGTTAGTGAGCGGGGCACTGTCTGCAACACCTTGTTTAGTGAAGAAGACAAAACCAGAATAGATAGTTCTCCCTTAAAAGGCTGTGCTGCACAGCCATGTCTGCCTACTAAAACCTACAGGCAGGCTGCAGGCGAGGGAGCTTGCACTCAGCGCCCAGCTCCCCTAGGTACACAGGCTGCTCGCCAGCTATAAAATTACATGTAATTAAATTATGGACTATCTGTGCAATTATTTTGACGAATTAGGGACAGAATTTTGTATACCTATAAAAATACGACTGAGTTATAACCAGGTCTTTACTCTATCACATCCGTCACCTGTTGGAATACACAAACTAGAGTTTCCATATAGCACATTAGTAGAGCTGCTACTTTTCTTACAGACATTTGGAGATAAAACAGAGGATTAGCGCTAGCTTTTCTATGGGGAAATGGATAGAAATGCAAATTCTGAACAATTTAATAACTGAATTATAGATTAGGCATTTCTATGTTTTAAAAGCATTGTTGTTTTGTGGTTTTTTTTTTAAAGTAAGGTTTCATGGGTATTTGCCTATATACATATGTTGATGCTGTTGAATGTGAACCCCATGAGCAGTGACAGAGCTCCCTAAATGCCCCAGTAGAACATGTGAGTCATGGTCAAAAAAAGCTTGTGTTGCATTTGGGTCTAGAAGAGTGCATGGGGTGAGCAGAAGATGGCAAGAGAACGGCTGCAAAAGAGAATTGAGAAAGATAAACAGCAGCACACATTAAAGAATGGCTTTTCATTCACAGTCTCTCACTTTTAAATTGAAACTCATGATTGTCATACGATCCTGTTGTTATATTTTTTGTGAGTGAAGGCCGGTTAATTCTAGCTGCCTGGATAAATTTCAATTTTAGTAATTACATTTTGTGTACTTAAAATTCTCCTGAAGGCTAAAAAGGATAATTGTTCTTTCTTTCCCTCCCTAAAATAGTTATGTAATGTTGTCGATGTAAGATGAGTCCCCAAATCCATGCTAACAAACCGCTTGGTTCTTCTTAGCGGCAATATAGGAATGTATGTTAAGTTTACAAACATAGCATCTGAAAAGCACTTTGTTTTTATGTCAGGATTACAAGACTCTGTAAGTCTTATTTATTAATATACATACACTTTCAAACTATAGCGAGCAGCATATAGAGACTGCCAGCGATTTTGCATGGATCCTCAAGCCAAAAGCAGGAAAAAACAGGGCTTTAGTTAAATTATTCTGTAGAAAACAGTATCACTGGAAAACTGAGGTATTCACCTTCTGAGAACAGATAGCAGTGCTTCGCAGACAAGGTAAGAGAAAGCCGGTCTGAAATAGATTATGCTTAAACAATAACACCAATAACCCTTCCTAAGGAGTTTCTAAAATGGAAGCTACACAGCTAAGAAATTTAAAGTCAGACAGATTGGAAAAATAAAAGCAGACTTCTTCCACTAAATCTCTTTCAGCAATCCCAAGATTTTGTAAGCAATCTCAGACTTGCAGGGTTTGTCAGCAGTTCAGCAATGTATTCATTGCCAGGTCTCAGCACTCAGCTGCTGAGGTGAGCAACCCTGATCCAATTCTACATCTTTTCTTTCTCTTCTAGGAAAGTTCAGGTTTAGATGCCATTTCACATTTAGATTGTTTTCTTGTCAATTGTCAGGGCTAAAGCTTCATAGCAAACCTCAGTTTTGATTACCGCAGGAAGAAATAACTGGAGAAGCTGCAGGATGAGATTATGGAGACGCATAAAGAACGCGGCCTGTGCAGTGCTCACAGGTCCTGAGCAAAATCTTAGCCACCCAGAGAAAAAAGCTGTCCAAAAATCAGCACAGAAAACACAGAACATGAGTTCAGTGCTGAGCTGGCCTGGTCCTAATAAAAAGCTTACTGAAATCTGGATAAGCTGACCCTTTCAGCTCAACATAACAGGGAGATCAGCGAGTACGGGATTATAGTTATCAAGTCTACATGTTAAAATAAAACAAAATATAAGCTGCAACACAAAAAACTCCCCCTCCCCCCCCCCCCCCCCCCGG